>JAHBCN010023375.1:0-12684 GCA_019359885.1 Listronotus oregonensis | reverse complement strand
AATCAAATTCAAAATCGGTGATTCCATCTTGGTTGTAGTATAGGGAGCTGGAACTGTTTCCCTGGAAAGAAACAACACAAAATAACTTGAACTTCTTTTTTAATATATATGCATATTATACAGGGTGTAAAAAATATGATGCTCACGATTTTAATAGGCGATAGTGGAGCTCAAAACAAGTCAAAAAGTTCATTTGACATATGTGTCAAAACTATTTGCTAGTAAAATAAACTAAGGTTTAAACGTTTCAATCTATAGTTCTATCTACGTTTCGTTTTCGTTAAACCATCATCAACTTTATTTTTTTCAATGCGACACTCAATTATTTATTGCATTTTTTTAAAGCTGTTAAAATCCCAATTACAATAATGTATAACACTTAATATTTTTCTGTTAAATAAACATATTTTCCATAAGAGACAATGAGTAAGACAAGGAACGCACATCATTTCTTATAAGAGCGTTCCATATTTGTTAATAAATATTAAGTGTTATACATTTTTGTAATAGGGATAATAAGAGGTTCAAAAAATTAAATTAAAAACCCAGGTCCGTATTTAAAAAATAAAGTTGATGATGGTTTAACGAAAATACGTCGTACAGAAAATCTATCAACGCTGTTTTGTAGAGCTTAAGAAGTGTCCATGAGAAAGTGTCTTTTGTTTTTTCATATCTCTTTAAATAACGTCAGAAAAAATTAAAACGAAATAAAGCAAATTTCGGTTTTTTCCGGATAATCTCCGGAAGTACTCGCAATTTACAACTTTCTAATCGGCATGTTGTTAGGCACCTAAATTGCAATTTGCCATAATTTAACCGACTTGTATCTCTTACGGTTTTCGAGATCCCCATGCATGCACTCGAATCTGTGGCTACCCTGTATAAAAAATAATAATATTTTTTCCCCCAGTTAAAATTAAAAACAGTTGGTAATACCCAAAAGCCCCGTGTTGTCTTGCATTCGGCGTACTGGTGGCGATATGCTGTTGTAGGTCAAGATGTTTTTAAATCGGGAAAATATGCCAATATGTTATTAATTTACGGCGAGACAAACCAAAATGCTAATCTAGCAGCTCAAATTTACCGTGAAAGATTTCGACGACGGCTACATCCATTTAGGACAACCATAGTGCAGGCGTACTAAAGAGTTTTGAAAACGGAATGTGTGCAACTGAGAAATCTTATTCTTCAAGCAAAATAAAAAAGTACTGCTTTAAAACATAACAATTGGTGTTCTTAAAATGGATATCAGCTTAATTTTGTGGTAAGTACACCTGCAAATAAAAATCTCTTAAAAAAAGTATAAACATGTAAAACCTCGCAAAAAAATGTTCGATATTCGACCCGCTGCGATAAAGCGGTGTTGCCAAATTTTTAAACTTTTAAAAACCATATTTCGAACACAATTAACTTTTGACCCGAGTGTTTTTTGGCTCTTCTGACTTGTTTTGAGCTCCACTATCCCCCATTAAAATCGTGAGCATCATAATTTTTACACCCTGCATTTATTTATGCTTTATGGAACAGAGAAAAATTTAAATATTACTGTAGAAGTTACTTATTTGTTTCAATGCCCTGTATCTGAAAGCAAATAGTTGATAGTGGCACTTTGGGTAAGTTGGATCGATTTCAAGGAAAAAATATATTTAATATTACCCTTAAATTTTAAAATATAAATTTGAAATAAAGTTACTTACCTATTATTTAAAAAAAATGGCACTCAGGATATGATTTTTTGTTTAGGATTTCAAAATTTATCATTTTATTAATTTACCATTGTATTCAAAGTGCCATTGTCAAGTATTTACTTTTAGATAAAGGGCATTGAATCTCCTGGTCAGTCTCGGAATTTGGTTTGGTATACCGATGGATCCAAGACTGACAATGGAGCCGGCGCAGGAATACATGGTATGACCCCAGGTTTAATGCTTATGCTTCCCTGGGGAAATATGCCACTATTTTCCAGGCGGAAATATATGCCATTGAACTTTGTCTGCGAGAGAACTTGAGGAGGAGATATAAGGGCAGGGACATTACTGTCTTCTCTGATAGTCAAGCGGCCATAAAAGCTTTGGCATCCCAACAAGTCAACTCAAGGTTGGTTTGGAACTGTCTGCAATGCCTCCTAAACCTGGCTAACCACAACAAAGTTACACTTTCCTGGGTGCCAGGACACAGGGGAATACAGGGCAATGAAAATGCAGACTCCCTGGCCAGGCGAGGCTCCGCAGCAATGTTTGTGGGTCCTGAACCTGTTTTTGGAATACCAAAAGCCTCGGTTCGTGGCTACATGACTCGGTGGATTCAAACACAACATCAGTCATACTGGAACCACATTCCAAGGCAAAATCACAGTAAATCAATGTTGGACTCACCATCGAAAGCATTGACAAGTGAATTACTAAAACTAAATAGGAATCAGATTAGAATAGTGACAGGATTAATAACCGGACACTGCACCCTAAGAAAACATATGCACACTATGGGCATCTATAGAGAAGAACCCATTTGCAGACTATGTGACGAAGAGGAAGAGACAGCCTCACATCATATATGAGTGCCCTGCACTTACATACTGGAGAACAAATCAAAACCTCATGGTGGACACTAACCACCAGGAGGCTGGAGACCAGAAAAGAACAGTAAAAGGGCTACTACACCTGTCTAAGGTGTCAAACCTTTTTAACTGAAACAAATACACAAGAGATACAACAAGCCCTGTAGGCTGCAGTGTCGAGGCAGACAAAACCTCAAATTGTGTATTTATTTTATCAATCAATCCCCCATTAAAATCGTGAGCATCATAATTTTTACACCCTGCATTTATTTATGCTTTATGGAACAGAGAAAAATTTAAATATTACTGTAGAAGTTACTTATTTGTTTCAATGCCCTGTATCTGAAAGCAAATAGTTGATAGTGGCACTTTGGGTAAGTTGGATCGATTTCAAGGAAAAAATATTTAATATTACCCTTAAATTTTAAAATATAAATTTGAAATAAAGTTACTTACCTATTATTTAAAAAAAATGGCACTCAGGATATGATTTTTTTGTTTAGGATTTCAAAATTTATCATTTTATTAATTTACCATTGTATTCAAAGTGCCATTGTCAAGTATTTACTTTTAGATAAAGGGCATTGAAACAACTATGATATCACCCCTACAGTATTTTTTTATCAATAAAAAAATTAACTTATTTTGTTATGAATAAAAGATGCCAATAAAATGATTTGTAGTGACTAGGAATGCGCCATTTGAAAATTTCAATTGAAATTTTCACTTTTGAAAGTTTTAAAGTTGAAAATGTCACATAAATTTCATTGAAAATTTTTATATTTATTAAAATGTTCCTTCAATTTTTACAAAAAATATCTACAACCTTTTGCGTAAATTTAACCAGTTATCCTATGACTAGAAACGTGCCACTTAAAAATTTCAATTGAAATTGTCACTTTTGAAAATTTTAAAGTTGGTAAAAAGTGAAATTTTAGCAAAAAAATTCAGATTGTGGAAGTTCAATTTTTGTTTAAAAATTTCACATAAATTTCGTTTGAAAACTTTGCCTTAATTTCAGAAAAATATCTATAACCTTTTGCAATAATTTAACAAGTTATCCCATGATGATATCTCTGGTTGTTGGTGGCGGTAGTATTCTTAAATAAATTAGCAGGTTATCCAGTGAAATGATGCGAAATGCTAGCCTCTAACCATAACCAATGATAATGTGTGTATACTATACAGGCTACAGAGAGATTAATCAATTGTGTTTTAGAAATATGGCCACAAATTAGTTGTTTCTTCCACAAGCATTTAGATTATCTTTTATTTATCTGAGTTAAAAATGTCTAACCCAATAAAAGATTTTGTGATTGTGAAGAACAATTGTTGAACCAAATTTCAAACCGATAGCTAAATAAATAACTGATCAGTCTTAATAACTGTGACATTTACTTAAAGTTTAAAATAAAAGGTAAGCTAAGGAATTTAGAATATATTTGGTTACCTTGTACTCTTTAAGAACCAACTAACCTAAAGTTTTTTAAGTTGTCCTCTGCTAAAAAAAAGGTAAAGTCAGGTAAAGGGCTCTAGATTAGAACCCAAGGGTCCTATTAATACAATACTATTTACATTTTCTTGATATATTTTTATTGTTATACAAGATGAAACTGAAGAAATTTCACTGAAATATTCAATAACAAATCAAAAATTTTTAACATTTCAATAAATCTTTGAAATTTCAGTTTTTATAAATTTCCGAAATTTCACTTATTTTTGAAAAGTGCAAATTTTCCGTTCCTAGTAGTGATAACATAAAAAAATTATAATGCAAAAATACTTCTAGGAATACAGTATGGCACAAAAACCATAATTTCCTATTTTTTTAAATTTTCTATGAAATTTCGTGAATAAGCCAAAAACTAAATTTTAAATAATTTTGTTTAGTAGCTTTTCTATATTTTAACACCTACCTTCAGTTTTTGATAATTCATATAACATTTTTTAAATTTGCCCCTATAACAGCAGTTACAGGATAAGTGTAAAAAATGTTTTTTTTTTAATTGTCTGACTTGTACAACTGATTTCCGGAATATTCTCATTTGTTTCAAACTTTTTTTACCACCCTGTATATATAAATCCTAATACAAGTGCAGCTGCACATCTTGTAATATTGCTATTCTTTTTTTGTTTAACAACAACTTACCTATACATTGCTCTTAAGATAGCTAGAGAATTCGACTGTATGTCATAATTAAACATCATTTTCAAAGCCAAAGGAAAGTTGGTAATGCCATCACTGTTCCTAATTTCTTCAGCCTCTGCTCTGTGATGTTCTGCTGTAAGCTTGACTGAATAAACCACAGCATTGGCACCCTTGGCAATAGGTTTTCCAAAAGTAAAAGACTGCAAATTAATGGGGGTGTTTTCAAAGAGGTTTCCCTCTTGAATGGTTGCATCTCTGTTCCATTGTATTTTAGACATACATTCGCGAATTTCCCAACAGACTCCTAAAATTCAATATATACAACATGGTAAATCACCAAATTTTAGCTGTGAGTCACACTTAATTAGGCTTTTATAAAACACAACTTAATACTAGTAGCAAAAGATTATCGGTATCATACTGGTATCACAGCATAACCAACAGAAAGTAGCACTTTGATGAATTGATGGGAAAGTACAGTCATTTTTCTTGCGGAAGTTCAGCCAACATTTTGCTAAGATATAATCTGTCTGCTTTATTTAAATTGTAATAGTTTCTTTCATATTTTGTGCTTAAAAATATCAAAAGCGCCACCAGGGAGAGATTGTGCTGCCTGTTAGTTTTGCTGTGCACAAGTAAATATGTTACATGGTTAGCTAGCAAAAATTTGCTTATCGTTACAAATAAAAAAAAATCACTTACCTTCAAGTTCATCATCTTTTGAAAGTATTCCTTGACCAGAAACCACAGCAACTCCCACCAGAGTTAACAAAGGCGCTGTATTTCCGTACAGCCCTCTTTGCGAAGCCTTCTGGAACACTTCAGTACCAACCTTGCTGGAAACACGATTCACAACATCATCGATCAGAACTCTTCTAGCTCTTTGACTAACTTGTATACCAATATTTCGGAAAACGTGATACTTATTTCTATTAACAATGTCAGTTCTTTGAACTTGGGGCGCCGCTTGTTGTGTTGCTCCTACAGAATGGCTAATGGTTCTAGTAGGAGGTCTCCCAGTGGGTTTTCCTTTATTGTTAAGATGTCGTATGAGTGATGTCCCATGTTTGATGAGCTTCCCTCCGATGGCTCGGAGAGACATTTTTTATGACTCTTCAATCTATTTGGATTATCTTTTCCTTTTCAATACTGTAATGACAAATCCTAAAAAAATAATATTCTGACGGATGTTAAAAACGTAAGATCCCTCGGTGTTTTTATTTGAGTTTTAAAACTATTTTGTAGTCAAATATAAAATAAAAATTAAATATGTACTAAAAATAGGACTTACTCGGTTTTCAGCCATTACATTGCAAACAAATACTTACATCAACAGCTAACTACGTATTTGTCACATTTTTTTACTCAAAATCAGCTCAAAATATCGAACAAAAACATCCTTAAGTTTTAAGATTGTAACTACTGACTTAAAACTTATTTCTTTTATTTAAATGCCAAACTTCGATCACTATCTCCTAGAAGCTGCCTTGCCGCAGAGCCGTGCAAAAAGCGTGCAAGAGAGAAAAAGCGTGCTAAGCCTAGTACCTTTTTCTCTCGCTTTGCGTGCTGATTGGTCAGCGGGAAGTGGACAACTGATCAGCACGTAAGAGATTAGTGGGCGTATATCTATCATCCCACTGACCAATCAGCATGCGGAATGACAGAGAAAGGTATTTAACTTATTTCTCGCACGCTTGTTTGCATGCATGCCAACATAGAGACTAAAGAGAAGGAGGGTTATCTGTGTGTTACAAAAATCACCTTTAAACTACAGTAAACTAAGATGGCGTTGTGTTCCAGAGGACCGTTTTTTAACTTCACTTGATATATTGCGGTCAGGATCATACCATACCCACCACTACATCGGCGCCTCTTCATTTAATTTTTATCTGGGGCCAAGGGTGGTAAACTTAACAAGGAGTGCTCGATTTTTACTATTTGTCCGCAGTTAAGGTTATGTTTGTGACGTCACCGTTTTGCCCCTAAGGTAGTTTTATTTTATTATTTTTTGTTAAATTTTCCACTTTTAAAAACTAATTAGAATGTGCACCTACTATTAAGTCTGTATTATATACCATTTGATAAAATTTTAAGACTACTTGAAAACAAAACAATAGGCAAAAAGATTACTTCAGAAATATCGAATTGTCCTTTAAATTGGCGAATATGGGCCTAAATGGGATCCAGCACTCTTTGCTTAGTTTACCACCCTTGATCTGGGGCCACTTTTTAAGCCAAGCCAAAGTTTACTAATCAGATAAAACAGCCTTAAGAGATGGTCCTCCTTATCTTTAGTCTCTATGATTGCCAAGCGGCAAGGCTGCGTTTAAGTAGGTATATGCTTAAATGCTTTCCACCTCGAGCATATTTCTTTTAGAGGCAGCTTGGCCACTCGGTCGTGCAAACAAAATAATAAAGATATTTTCGCGACTTACCGTTTTTAACTACTGGGACGCTATTCTTGGCCATTCGCTTTTTTCAGGATCCGTCGAACCTGATGATAAATTAAATGAGAATTCGAAGGATCCTGAAAGATGCGAATGCCAAGAATAGACCCCAGGGATTGTAAGCAAATTTTTTGACATTCCTTTTCTATCTTTTTTCAAAAAGGAAATTAGAGTTACCTTTAAATGCAACAAGAAATAAAACCCCATTTTGAATTTCTTTTTAAAATTTTTACAAGTCCCAAAAGGTTATGATTCTTTCCCCAATTCTAACCGTTTTAATGTATCCTCGCAAAACAAACGGTTTAGATGTAATTACACTAAGGTTTAATAACTATTAATTTTAAAATTTTAAATGTAAGGTTTTTGAGAGTTAAGAAATAAGTGAAAAGTAATATATAAACCAAATTTTTATTTAATAAAATATTAGCTGTTTTAAACCCAACTAAAAAAAAAATTTTCCTTTATAATTGTAATATAATTGTTTAATTTACCCATTTGGGAATTAACTAATAAAAAAAAAAACCTTTCAATCCAAATATTTGTTAAACCATAGAAAAAAAAACATCACAGAACCAAAACAATAAAAAAGCCGCGAATCCTCCATTATTTTAAATTTAAATTTGACATAACCATTGTTAAGCCCCCCTGACTAGTGGCGATAGCGGTAGATACTGGGTACAAAGTAATGACGTAGATACTGACAAGAACCAGAGACAGAACCCTTCCCCTACGTTACCGCTTCTCGGAAAATAAACCTGTATGTTAAAGCGCATGATACAATAGAAGAAAAACCATTGGCGATTTAATTTCGTACGACGTTGCGAGACGTCACTCGACGACAACAATTCTGCTTGTCGGTTGGGAAAGCAGTGTTTTAAAGCCTTTTTTAACGTTTATTGTATTTTGGCATTATATGACGTTTAAAAAATAAATAAATCATGCGTTAATCCATCTAACATCTAAACAAAATAATGCCATTTAAAACTCAACGTTTCTGGGGAAATAGTCGTCGAGTGAGTCAGGCGTGCGAGAGAGATGGTTTCTCATGCGCGTGGGTTTATTTTTAGAGTAAAGTATCATGGTTAAAGCGTAGTTCTACTGTCCCGTAATATGTCCTAACAATGTTCAACGCGGTATGTCGCCAAAATTTAATGAATGTGTGTGAGAGAAAAAGGGTAGCAGTATGATTTGTAAATGCATCCTAAAATATAAAAATCCAAAAATCTTTAGCCTAAAATTACTTTCTGTTTTCTAACTTGCTAACTTCTCAAAGGTTATTTGATTTTTCTTTTTCCTGTCAAAAAAATGTCAAATGTTTTTTGAAAAAGTTGTTTGAATTTCGAAAACAACAACAATTTTTGGACATTTCTAGTGGTAAGAGATTAATTTAGGCGAATCTTAAGCTCTTAATTTTTGTATACTGGTATTTACTTAGCATTTATTCACATAGAAATTACGTATTTAAGTTCTTTTTTGTCACATAGCAAGAAAAAATAATCAAATAGATGATGCTTTGCCTTGTGTACTTGTTAAAAGTTCAACTATTTTGAATCATCCATTGCCCCAGGGCATATTTTAAAGAATTCTAACTATTCTAAATTATTCTACCTGCTTTTTATTGACGCGGAAAGAGCAAAACCAGAAATTTAGTACCGATTATCACCGCTCATAAGCTAACGGTTTGTGATTTATCAACAAGTGGTTAAAATGTTTGTGTGTAATTTTTACTCTGAAATAAGATAAAAGTAATTCGGTTTAATTAGTTTGAGTGTATTCTAGTGTTAGTAAGGTCAGTTTAATTGATTTTTAGCGATTGTGCCACGGAAGTAAGAAATTATAAAAAAAAACGCGTTTAGGTTATGTTGTTCTATTTTTCTGTAAAAAAATCTGAAAATGATTAACTATTAGTTTGTAAAAGTGGTAAGTTTATGTGTGGAATAATATTGTTACTTACTGCTTGTACTACGAGAATTTTTTCTTTAAAAAAACTAATATTTAAACTTCTATCCTTTACCCGAGCTTTTACCCTAGGTTAACTCTATTATGAGGTACCTCCTCTAAGGCTATCGTAGTTCTAAGTCTCAAGAGGGCCTTTAGTTTTAGCAGGTTGAGGACCTGTTTTAAACTTTGTATCAAAATTTGTCCATATACAGGGTTTTCATTTATATTTTCACACCCACTTTCATAAATAACTCAAAACGATAGAAAAAAACTTCTTGTATAAAAGTTTAGTTTTCCATCTATTATTTTTGAGCATAACGAAAGAAACAAATGAACATTAAAAAGTTAAGAAAAATGAATAGGTTAACTTTTTTTATATGAAAGACCCTGTATATTTTTATTTAGAATGAAAGGTCTATCCATCTTCTTTAAATATATATAGTTTTCTTTCATTTTGTTCAGCCATTTTAAAAATATTTAAGTTTTTTTAATTGATAGTAAAAATCTGCATTGAAAATAAATGATTTGATTTGTTCCTATTTATTTTTTTAACCAAGTATCTCAACAAGAAATATGGTTTTTGGATAGGAAGGTAATTTTGGCACTTTTAGATGGTCGCCCAATATCCCTGATTTAAACCCACTGGATCTATTTTTGTGGGGTTACTTAAAAAATAAACTTTATTATAAAAGTCCAGAAAATATAAACACAATTGAAAATAAAATTATGTTACTTAATAGGAACCTATTATTTTGTTTACAACACGATCAATGGTAAGGTAAGAAAAAACATTTTCAAGTGCAAAAAAATGCTGGAACTTATGTTAAAAAATTTTATTTAGTATTTATTTATAAGTACTTTATTGGTACCACCAAAAGGTCCTTCAGCCTATAAAATTTACAATTTGTGTTTTATATTATTATGAACAGACATTAACAAAAACAACAAAACCTACGTTTGGAACAAAAAAAAATACAATATATTAAAATTAGTAAATATCAAAATGTCCTTATTGTTATTCTCACAACCATTCCCAAACCGTCTTCTCTTGATTTATGGATTTAGATGTAGTCTCTGTATTTCTTACTTTACAGAGCAGTGTTATAAGCTGGATGTTGTGTGGTTGACTCTTAAATTTGTTGGTCAGAGATAGGCATCATTGGCGGATTGGCTGTCCTTGGTTTTCCCATAGAGTAGTTGTTGGATGGATTTTGGAGAGGGTTGCTGGGGTGTCTTATTTTGGTCAATATTCTAGAGCCCTGGGCTCAGCTGTGCCGAGGTTTTTTCGGGCTGGATTTAATGCATTTACTAGCAAAATGTGTCCATATTTGATCACAGGATGACATATAGTTTTGTAGATCTGTACCGCTGATTTGGTTGTTATTTCCTGGTTCTGAATGTAAGAGATCTGAAGTGTTTTGATGTTGCTATGATTTTCTTTTTTAATATGATGGTTAAAATTCAGCTTATAGTCTATTTCTATTCCCAAGTATTTAGCTGTGTGTGATGGTAAGATATTTGCATTTCCTATCTTAATTTTTGGGGAATGTTCAGTAAGTTTGTGTTTAAATATTAAAAACTGTGTTTTTTTTTTTGGATTAACTTGTAGTCGCCATTTTTTAAACCATGTAAGTGTGTTAGTATCTCAGATTGCAAATTGAATATTGTTTAAGAAAGGGTGTTTCCATGTGCGATGATGGCTTTATTGTCTACAAATTGGAAAATAGGGGAATCTTGCTGGTTTCAATGGTCTACAATAACAGAGATATAAATTTTTGTAGAATTTTCAACTTCATAATAAATTAATTGTTTTTCAAAGCAATGTTAATTTTTACTATCAATTAAATTTTTAATTTAAACCCAAATATTTTTAAAATGGCTAAACGAAATGCCCAATTTTTAAAATAGAATAAATAGACCTCTCCTTCCAAATAAAAATATACAGGGTTTTTTTTATTTAAAAAAAGTTAACTCATTTACTTTTTTAAACTTTTGATGTTTAATTGTGTCTTTTGTTGGGCTCAAAAAATAATAGATAAAAAATATGAAACTTTTATACAAGAAGATTTTTTCTATCCATTTTTAGTTATCATTGTGGGTGGGTATTAGACTCGGTATTAGAATATAAATGTAAACAACCAAAATGTATTTAGCAAGCCTAGCATCGATATTCCAATATCTGGCAGCCGTTGCTGAACCGTGTAATCGGTCAACTTCGGTGAACAAGGGATAGTATATAATTGTAGCTTTTAAGAATAGTTTTTAGTTTTCACTTGAAAACGTTAGAGATACATCACTCCAAACGTTTGTACAATAACAAAAAGACAATGGAATCCAAGATTTTCGTGTTAAATGAAACTCTGTACATCAGTGTTCTAAATTCTTCATTTATCTAAATTATATTTTAGTATCACCTGTTAGGGTTTACTACTTTTTTTATTTAAATTAATAACTAATTAATGGTGTTTGTTTTCATTTTAGTGTGACTTCATAACATTCCAACAAGGAACATAAATGACAAAATTGACAAGATGTCATCGAGACATGAAAAAGCAAAGTCTGGAAGTTTTGTAAGTACCTAAAATTTCACTAATTATAGTTTACTTAAATTAAGGTATTTTAATGTGGTGAAAATATGTATTTATAAAATTTGCGCAGCATCTTTTGAAAGTTACTCAGAAAGTTATGAATCACTACATCAGGCATCTTCACCCAGCTTGTATTCATTAAAAAACCCCCTCCAGTATTAAACCTGTTTTTGTTAGTTAAAAAAATTGACACTAAAAAAAAAATTCTGATTGCCATTATTGTCAAATAATACACTTCACACTAATTTGTTGCATTTTTTCAAAACCTACTTGTGTTGTGAATAGAATTGTTATAAAAAACTGCAATATTATGTACTTATGTATCAATATGACTTAAATTTCAAGGGTGTTTCAAGTAAAAATAAAAAAAATACTGTTGTAAAATTGTTGATATTTAATAATATTTTATGAAACTGGTCTTTCCTTAATATAGCTCTTAAAAAAAAAGGTTTACACACTTAGAGTACCTGTGGAATCTCAATTTTTTAATTTAAAATTATTAAATCGGTTGTTCACTTTATAGTTAGCAAACTGATTGTAATGCAAACAGTTGAGATGTGTAACTCAACTAAAAAAGTTTGCCAAAGAAAGTCTTTTAATTAAAAAAATGTTTTCAAAGTTTTTTCAATAACCCCTTTAAAATTTAATTCTAAACAGCTTACACAAATAACTTTTTATAATACCCATTTTTTTAAAAATAACAAAAATGCCTCCCAAAATTTTAATAATTCCAAAATATGGTTAAAAAATGAAAAAAAAAAAAACCCGGTTGCCAAATTTTAAAGTAAAAATTTTTTTATTTTAAAATTTTTTTAAATTTTTTTAAATTAAAAACTTTTTGAAAAAAAGAAAAAATACTAAAATTTTGACCCTTTTTTATATTTTTAAAATTACTTTTATTTTTACAAAAAACCCCAAGGGGATTAGTTTTTTTTAAATACCGGGAATTTTGAATTTAAAACCTTGGGAAAAGCCCCTTTTAAAGAAAAGATTTTTAGTTTT
>JAHBCN010023374.1:0-12631 GCA_019359885.1 Listronotus oregonensis | reverse complement strand
TCTGTCACTTGAGATAATAAAAAAAAAGGGTTTTGTGGTTTTAAAAAAAATATTTTTTAAAAAAAAGAATCATCGATTTATGAAAAGGGATTTATGGTAAAATGCCATAAACTTTTAAAAAAATTATTATTTCCGGAGTGATGTTATTTATGTGTTTAATCAAGGTTAAAAATTGGGGGTGTGTTTACAAGAACTATCCCCCCTTCCCCCCGTGAATATATTTATGCTTTTTTTTTTATTTCTATCCAAGAATTCGTTGCTTACTACGGTTTTGGTCAGATGTACAATATGTCAAGAAATTACTTTACTAATTACACTGTCTAACAAAAAAAAAACCTTTACCTAAAAAAAAATCGTGTGATTTGTAATATTTGGATTTTATACTAATATACAACTAACCCTCAAATGTTTTTATTAGTTTTTTTGGAAGGGTCTAGTGGGGGGGAATAAAGGGGGAATTTTTAAATGGACAGGTAGGTGGATCTATGCTTGAAATATCCCTTTAGTCGTTATTTTATAATCATTTAGTAAAATCGGGTTTTTTCGATTAGTTTCTACTTTAAAAAAAAAGGGGGGGACGCAAATTTGTGTTAATAAAGCTGATAAATTCGGGTTATATTTGTGGGAAGCCCCCCGGGGAAGGCGTACCAAAAACCGATATCTTCATTTTTTTAAAAAAGGCTTATGAACTGTACTTTGGATGTAAAGTTGGCGATCAAGATAAGCCCGGGGGCCCCCAAAAAAAGGTGTTGGTTCGGTTGAGAACATTGACGGGATGGCTAAAAGGTACGCATAAATCTATGCCATTTGCAGTTCCAAGGGTTTTGGGGGGGAAACCCTTTCGTAATCACGTAGATGTTTTTTAAAATTTTTTGAGACGAAAAAAAAAAGGGGAAATTTAAAGCAAAACTAAGCGTAGCATTCAGTATCCCAATGTTCCGTCTGCAATGCGACCAGTACCCCATGACAATTCATTACCCATTCCCCAACCAATTGAGAGTTACACGCTTGTTTTGGGAAACAGCTCTCGAAGTACTTCGGGGAAGGGACCAAGCTCATCCCTTGTTCCAGATTTCCCCCGGGTACACCTCATTTAATCCCCTTTGGGGAATTGAATGCCCCCTTTTTCCCTGACTTGGGCCTCCCGGGAAAAAAAAAAGGGGAATTTAACCCCCCCTGGGGTGGAACCCCCTTGGAAAAAGGAGGGTGTCCATCTCAAAAAAAGGGGGAAACTACTCCAAAATTTTTTTTCAGCGGACGGTGATTTAGTATTTTGCCATGATTTTCCCCCCCCTAATGGTCGAACTGAACTTACCATATACGCCCGATAAATGGAGACTATTCATAGTTTTTTCTAAAACAAGTCTAAAAGGTTTTTTTTTTTTTAAAGGAAATGGGAAAATCCATCCGTTCCTATAGCTCATTCGGTAAATTTTAAAGAAAATATGACAATCTGAAGATGATACTCAGATGTATAAGGTACGAAGATCAAAATGGAATATATGTGCAGATTTGAAAGTGGTAGCGTTATTGAAGGATTTGTCGGGGTACAAAAATACTGTTTTTTGTGTGAGGGGGAAACCCCCGCAAGAGACAAACATTATAAAATAAAGGTTTGGCCTCCACGTAAAAAAATAGAAGTTGGATTTAAAAAAAATTTTACCCGAGAACCGAAATTCAGAAAAAAAAAAATATTTCCCCCCCACTTCCCTAAAGTTGGGATTGATCAAAAATTTTGTAAAAACACTGGGTAAAAACGGAAATGCTTTCAAAATATTTAAAAGAAAAATTTCCAAGATAAGTGAAGCCAAAAAATTTAAAAAAGGGGAAATTTTTTTTTGGGCCCCAAAATTTGGGAACTTTTAAAGATGCCAACTTAAAAGGGGGTTTTAAGTGACCATGAAAGACGGGCATGGTATTTGAAAGTGTTTGAAAAATTTTCTTGGAAGAACTGCTCACGGCCTATCATTTTTTAAAAATGCAACATGTCCCTAAAACTTCACTTTCTCCTTTCCCCATTTGGATTTTTTTCCGAAAATCAAAGGCTATCGGACGAGCATGGGGAACGATTTCCCAAGACATCGCATCGATAAAAAAAGAAATGGAAAGTGGACCCCGAATATGTTAGCCGACTTTTGCTGGCCCAATACGAGACACATCCAGTCTTTCTTATAAAGGAAGAGTTCAAGGAAAAAAATATTAAAATAAAATAACACTTAAAAATGTTTATACTGAACATAAATTAACTGTTATAAAAGTATAAACCCTTTTTTTTTTTTTAAATTAATAAATCATTTAAAGTGATTTTTTTTGAATTTTCCCAAAAATTCAAAACATGTTTTCCCCCTCTTTTTAAATTTTCGAAAACTGAAGCCCGATCGGTTCAGCAGGCCAAAATATAAAAACCAGCCACAATCATTCCGGGGAGGCAAAAAAGTTTTAGAATGTTGGTCAGTTTTAAAAAAAAAGTTTTTAATACTTTTATTGAAAAAAAAACAACTGAACACAAAATAAAATTTTTTTCCCAATCATTATTTAAAAATTTCATCTTTAAATGTACATTGTTTAATACAAAAAATATATTTTTATTGGTTTTTGTCAAAAAAAAGTAAAAATAATTGTAACCTTTTAAAATTTATTTTTATTTTTAAATAGCTATACATTTTTTTATTAGTCGAAATTTTTTTTTTTCCCCTGTTTTTTTTTCTTTTCTAAAAATGTAGCTTTATTAAATTTTTAAATTTAAAATTTTGCTTTAAAAAAATACAGTTGGTTTGTTATTTTTTGCGGGCAAAAGAAAACAAAAAAAAAAAACCTAGCAGACCCAACAACCACCAATTTGGGAATTAATTAATAAAAACATTTTTTTAAAGCCGATTTTTTAGAAAAATCAGCATTGGGGCTAAAATTAAAAAAAATTTCCCCAAAATAACTTTACAATCCCGTTCGGTCCCAAACAAAATCCTTCCAGTGATCTTCTTTTTTTTTTATTGATTTTTTTTCTTTTAACCAAAATATTTAAAATTATCCGATGGTAAAGTTTTAATTTTTTTTTTAAAACGTTTTAGTTAGTAGCTGTTAAAATTAAGCCAAACTACCGATTCCATTTTTAAGTTCAATATGTCCCCAAAAAAGGACAAATGAAAAAAAAAAATGAAAAAAAAATTTTTTAATAAAAAATTTGCTAGTCGAAAAATAAACCACAAAGAAAAATGGGTAAACATACGGGCGTTTTCCAAAAATGCAAAAACAAAGAACAAAGGGAAACAGTTTAATTTTTTCCTTTTAACGTGAAACAATTAATGAAAAAATTGTTCCAAATTTACCCTTTACCTGATTCCAACTTTCCAGAAAATTTTAAAATTTTGGAAAAATAAAAAATCCCAAAATTTTTGCAAGTACGCATTTACTACTTTTTTCCTTGACTCATCATCTAACCCTTACTAAACACTAATAATAAAAAATAAAGAAAAAATGAAAAAAAAAAACAAAATGTAAATGCAAAATGCGTACTTGCAAAAACATTGTTTTTTTATTTTTTTGTAAATTAAATTTTCTTTAGTTAGTTCAGAACAAGATTAAAAATAAATTTGGAACAAGTTATAATTTATTATTTTACGTTAAAGGCCAAAAAACGACTGTTTTTTCCCTTGTTTGATTTTATGTTTTTGTATTTTTTATAAGAATCTATTTTCTCTTTGTGGTTCATATTTTTTCGACTAACAAAATTTTTTTTTTAGAATTACTTTTTTCGTATCTTTTAATTTTTTTGGTCCATTTGTCCTCTTATTAACCGCGGACATACTGTATGTGAAATTATAAAATAAAGACAAAAAACACATTTTGACAAAAAATGCCTGTTCTAGAAACTAAAAAAAACCTTGTTATTTAAGTTTATTGAGAAGTTGAACTCTAGTTGGTTATTTCTTAATATTAAAAAAATCCCAATAGGGAATTTTTTTTTAAATAACATAATCTAATAGATGGCATGTTCAGTATCAGTGATTAGTACTTTTAAAAAAACAAGTATTTTAAAAAAAAAAATTTCTCCAAAACATTTTTAGTTAAAATTCATCTTCAATTATTTAAAAATATATTCTCAAAAGTTTGGTAATAAATTTTAAAAAAATTAAAATATAGAGTAAAAAAAAAAACCCCTGTCAAAAAAGCACATCGCCAGCCACGTGAAAACTTTTAACAGGTGATTATCTTTTAGTATGAACATTGAAGCGCAATATCGATTTTACGAGGGATCTCCAAAACATGAATTGCAGAACATATGGTTTTCGAAATTTCCCTTTGTCACTGTTTTATTACTTACACAAATCTTTTTAATCCAATTATAAAAAATTTTTTAAATTAAAAAGAGTTGGTATAAGGCAACTTATTTTTTAATTAAGAATTTGGTACTTCAATCAAAACTCCAAAAAATATTCTAATAATGAAAAAAGGATTTTATGCTTAAATCCACTTTTTTAAATCATTGCGGATAAAAATATATTCTTAGATTAAAATGATTAATCTTATTCGAATTATTATATTTTTAACAAAAAGGATATTATTGTTATTTTTAAACCCAACGTTTCGTAAAAATTAAAACAAATTTTTTTGGGAAAAAGCTAGGCACGTCGACAAGTATTTTTAATGCTTTATTTCTATAAAGAAATGTATATTTATTAGGTATGCCAAATTAAGATTTGTCGTAATGGGGATGAAATCGGAACTAAATTTTTGGGTATTTCTTACGCATATAAACCATACCGGCCCTTTTTTTCGTGTCGTTTGCAAGATAGTAAATAACAAAGTTTTTCTTAAAAAATAAAAAATAGTTAATTCACATTAATAACGTTTTTCAATGCTGTTTAAATTTCGAAAACTAAAAAAAAAACTTGTTAACTTTATTTTAAAGGGAAATATTTTCGCGACTTACCTTTTTAACTACTGGTTGATAGCAGTTCTTTCCCCCACCATTCTAACCGTTTTTAAACCCCGCCTACCCTCGAAAAAACAAAAACGGTTTACGTATGTCAACTTACATACTAAAATACACTTTTAAGTTTAAATTTAAATGAAAGGTCTTTGGAGAGAAATAAGTCGAAAAGATAATATTTAAACCACATTTTCATTAATAGATATTAGCTGTTTCCAGTCAACTATAATAAGTAAATTTTTTTATGTTTAGATATAATTCCTTTAAATTTGATCCTTTTGGGGGAATTTAACTAAAAAACCCAAAAAAATCGGGTAATCCAAATTTTTTTAAACCATAGCAAAAAAAAATCATAAAAACCCAAAAACAATAGAAAAGCCGCGAATCCTATTATTTTAAATTTAAATTTTAAATAACCATTATTAACGCTCCTCCTGACTTTTGTGGCGATAGCGGTAAATACTGTTTTTAAAAAAAAAGACGTAGATACTGATGTCAAAAACACCTTTCCCTACGTTACCGCTTCTGGGAAAAAAAACCGGTATGTTAACTGTCCCCAAAAAGTTCAACGCGGTATGTCGCCAAATTTGATTATTTAAAAGTCACACTGAATAACATAAACTATCATTTCGAACAAAGATCCATGAGTTTTTTTATATCGGCATCCTAAATAATTTTTACAATTTTTTTTTCGTATTTGTAGAAGACGGTTTTATATATTTTTTAATATTAAATATGTGTGTTATAAAAGTTTTTAAAATTTTTTTTTAAATTTGATCAAAAGATCAAATACCCATTATCTTGTTTTTTAGCATATTGAGGACATATAAATTGTAAATTAAAAGAAATTTTTTAGTTTTGATTTGTAATTATTTTTATAAAAAAAAACATTAAGCAGTTATGTATATATTCGCTTTAAAAATATTCTCAACTAAAAAATATACCTAATCGATGACATCATATTTTAAATTTGAAACATACTGTATAAATATTTCTTTTATAGCAAAGGGCGCAAGTAAAAATGCTAATCTACGGGTAGAAGCATTATTCTAAAAAAATACCTGTTTGTGATCTATTAAATTTATTCTAAATTAGAGACTTGTGCTGTATATAAAACTTAACTTTCAGATTATAACGTGATCACAGTTACACTTTATTTAAGCTTAATTTCTCTATTTGTTTTTTTATTTATTTCTTATTATTTTTTCTTTCTTTACATTGTTTATTTACTAAACCTTTGTAACTGGTTATTTAACATTTTTGACCGCTTTTGTTTTAAGTACGATTTTTTTAACAGTATAGGAGTGAGGCACACACAAATCTCATGATTCATTTTGCCTTTACTCTTTTGCCAAGTATATATTTTAGATAATTATATAAGAACTAGATAAAAAAACCTGTCTCCCCGGGGAGACAATATTAAGTAGCCTCTGTCTCCGTAAGACGCCTTCCGTACGGCTAACGGTAAAAAACACTTTTTTGCTCCTATTTTTTGTCCCGGGGCGAAATTCAAAAAAATGGGCTTCGTTAGGTTCTAGCCACTGCTAAAGACTACCACTGTGCCAAATTTCATGATTTTAGCTCAAGCCATAATTTCAGAATCACGTGGACAGACAAATAAATATATTCCACTACCTACATATAAATATATATCCACATTAGCAAACTATATATATATATATATATATATATATATATATATATATATATATTATTTATATATATATATATATATATATATATATATATATATATATATATATATATATATATATATATATATATATATATATTTATATACATATATATATATATATATATATATATATATATATATATATATATATATATATATATATATATATATATATATATATATATATATATATATATATATATATATATATATATATATATATATATATATATATATATATATATATATATATATATATATATATATATATAATAAGTTTCTTGTTTCTTGGGTATAGGTTTTTGTTATTTGTTATTTAAAAGGAAACATATTCACTTTGACGTTTCGCCCATTATATTGGGCTTTTTCAAAAAAACATTTATTTTTGGTTATCAACTAAAAACGGAACAAAATTAACTATAGATTTTACATGTACATAAAAGAAAAACAAAAAAACAAACAACAAAACATACACGACTTACAATGGCACTACGATGATTTAATATACATTTTGAAACATTGTTTTTAATAATTTTAATTTTTAAAATACGCACCTCGAAGAAGCTTATCTTGGTAATCGAACTATTTAAAATGTATTGGTACAGATAACTTAGAATATGTTAAAAAATGCTTATATTTTATTTTTTTGTTATTAGGAATTTTAGATTTATAAGAAAATGTTGATTTTATTTGTTATTTTTTTATTATTTAGATTTAATTTATAAAAGTAATTTACAAAAAGGGTTATATACAGGTTGGTTTAAAAATTAGGAGTTAGGATGGTTAACATATTAGATTATGATATGTAGCTGAGGTTGCTGATATATTGTTTGTCATTGAGAGCTTATTGGTATCAGCAACCTCAGCCACATATATCATAATCTAATATGTTAACCATCTAACTCTAATTAACTTAACCTATATATGAATTTTTATAAATTAAATCTAATAAAAAAATAACAAATAAAATCAACATTATAAATCTAAAATTCTAATATTTAAATAAAATATATTCGACCCCGGGGGCTTAACCTATTTATTTCGAGGACATATTTTAAAAATTAAATTATTAATGAATAATATTTTAATAAATATTATTTTATTAATTAATATTAAAATAATATTTTAACTAATTTTTGGTTTTTATTATTTACGTAACGCGAATTTATATATTACGTAAAATCTACGTTCCATTATTAATGAATAGGCCCGTAAAAATAAAATATTTCCTTAAGGAAAAACTTATTATATAAATGGTTTAAAGAAGGATTGAAAAAATAAATATATATATATATATATATATATATATATATATATATATATATATATATATATATATATATATATATATATATATATATATCAAACCAAGTAGTGGAGTTGTAGCAGTCTTTTTTAAATTATTGAAAAAAGGATTGGTGGCCTGGATTTAGTAATGAAACCCTTTTCTGTTTTGTCAAGCTTTCGAGAGTTTATTATTTTCTCCCTTCTTCAGGACTAACTAAAATAAGTTTTTACAATTAGAAAAACTAACCTAAAAACCTTAAAAGATTTAACTCACCAAAATTGGGTTGCTATGTGAAACAAGCAATATCCATGCGGATAATCAAGATTTATCTCCATATGTATATTAAAAACTACATCTTTCAAGGGGGAAAAAATTTTTTTGTTAAAAACTTAAAGGAGAACCGGGATGAGAACACGTGGAAAAGCGCGGTTAAAGTTCTGACAGCCAAACAGATCAGATATAAGACTATGAATGAATCCGACATTCGTTACTCCGAAAACTTCGATTAGAGAGGGATGCGAGATTAATGACATCATGAAAGAAAGGGCGCATATCTTGTTATTTTTACAGCGCAGGATCTATATAATAATCTAGGTGTTCCACAGTACAGTACCTGACTGAGTAAATTTATTAATGCTATTTTTAATTTTAATTTTAAGAGATTAGTATTAAAAGTATGCCAAGACCCGTGGAAAACGGTGAAACACCCAGCACTTCCTGTCATTTTCCTTTGTTCATGGTTTGACTTTTTTGTTATAGTATAAAACTATAATTTTAGAAGAAAACAGGTGTGAAAATGACTACAGAAAAGAAAACAAGAGGAAACACCGTCTCCCAAACGTCAAGGAAAACACAGAACTAAAAAAAGCACAGAAAGAATTATTCGTCAGGAGCTGGACAGTCAAAGCTCCTGACGATGTTCTTTCTACTTTGGTCTGTTTCTTTTGTCGACCGCATTCTAAAATTATGGTTTACTCTTATAATAAAAAATCAAATAATGAAGATCTTAATCTAAAATTAAAATAGCATAATCAGTCGAGTACAGTTCTGATTGATCCGGCAGGATAGAACTAAGATAGTGCTGCTTCATGTAGTTTTCAGTAACAGAAAATGGAGTCTGTTTATAATTTCTTTCGATCGGCACTGTGTCAGACTGTGTACGCTAAACCCTCCCCTTTTCTTCAGTTTTTTAAAAATGCGAAATATGGAGAAAATGTGATTATCCACTGAATCTGTTTCCACTGGTGGTCGTTTAGGTAGGTTAGTTTTTATAATTGTAAAACGTCCACCGAGAGAGGGAAAACTAAAGGGTCATGTCGAATCTGATTTAAAAAATATTATCCCTCCATATTTTTTCTTAACTAGTCAGTCGCGACTACTCTCCTCTATATATATATATATATATATATATATATATATATATATATATATATATATAGTGGTAAATTTAATTTTTTGTTTAAATAAATAAATAAATAAAGAATGTCCGAAAAAGAGCTGCCTTGCGAAAATTAAGAGAATTAGTCTTTAATCAATGACGTTTTTGTAAAGCATTTTGCCACACTTTTACTGCCTGATACCTGCCAAAGCCACTATGATCCAAACTTCTTAGTAGCCAAACGTTTCTAACAATGTTGGGTACGCCGAAAATTTCGTTTTTAACACTTATTTTTTGCGATAAGGGATATTTTTTCAAAAATGCATTTTTGTCTTTAAAATTAGCAACAGTTTTATTCCACAAAGCAAATCATTTAATTTAAAAACAACACACGCAATTCTATTATTACCTTTGGATTAACTCAATAGAATGTCTTTGTTTATAATTGTCAGGAAACTGTGCGATTAGAACTTATGCTACTCCTATGAGGCACGTAGCCAAAGAGAATAATCCGTTTTGAACTTGCTAATTTGGCTTTACAGCGCAATACATACTAGTTTATTATTTTATACAATCACTTAAGTTGCTATGTACCTCAGTTATATTAAATTGACATAAGGGTTATTTTACAACTAGTGTTAAAAAAACTAACCGAAATCAACGTTTATTTATTATTTATTTAACAAATTAAAATTCCTAAAAGTTGTAATTAAAAAAATCGTCCAGGTAATAATTGCAAATCTAAATTTTTGTAGGTTCCTACTACAAATAGGTAAAAATACCAATAAACAAATACAAATAATTAGTTTTGTAACACATCTTATATAATATAGCTGAGGCAACAAAAAATCCCAAGTTTGAAAAACTAGCCATAATAATAAGATACAAATTAATAGGCTTCTTGTAGTTTCTTAACTTTACTTAACCGAATAGAGTTTTCTTATTCTCTGATGAAACCAAAGTTTAATTTATTATGAAATATTTCACTCATAAATTTGGCAACATCAAGATAAGTGTGACTGTCATTTGGCCGGAACAAAAGTTCCATTTTTAAAAACAAAATGCATCTTTTAATAAAAGTTTTAAATATTTTGATCAACAAACAATTTTTTATTAGTATGCCTATGTTTCGGTAATATTTTCATTTGGCCGAAAGCGCTTTACAACGTAGGCAATCTCAAAAGTTTCTGACTTAACCAAGTTCTCGTGGTAAAGAGCAGATTTGACCATGCGCAGCATATGACCCAATATTTGGTACTAATATCTGGACTGTCATAACCCTTGCGAAAAATTAACATGTTTTTTTGAAAGGGGACAACAAGCGAGTCAGCAAATTTTTTAAAATGTTTAAAATCGAGTATCGTACAGCAATTAAATTCCTAACTAAATAAGGTCCTAACCCTATAGGGAAATTAAAAACCACTTAAATGGTATACACGAATACCTTCTTCCATCATAAATAACGGTGAAAGAGTAAGAAAACCAGGAGAAGCGCCCTCTCATCCTCAAAGGTAAAGGTCATACTGTCAACAAAAAAGTAGTGGTCACCCTTAACTAGATTTTTAGAGAGTTCTGTTGATTCACTTTAAAGAAATTAACGCTACTAAAGGTATGATTTTATTATATGCCAATAAAGGCAGATGTTAGGGATTGGAAATTGCCAAAAACCATTCTGCAGCCCAGATATGACACCCAGCGACTAACACCAATTTTTTAAATTAAAGTTGAACCATGGGGATACAAATTTATCTGTAATGAAGAGATTCCAAAAATTTTATTATACCTACAGGGTTTTTTTATAACTTGACATGCTTTAAAATGTATTATTTAAAGGAATACAAAAAAATGGCTTATACAAAAACTTTAGGATCTTTAATAAATATTTTAGATATAACAGTTAGAAAAAAAAAATTACAATTGCAAAACAAAAAAATTGGGAATATTTTTTTTTAAGAACCACCTGTATTTTATTAAAAAAATAAACTCTTCGCGTTTTTCCTTTTTTTAAAAATAAATAACACGTTTCTGTTTAGATACGCAGTTTTGTAACAACTTAGCTTTAAATTTTTATTTTATATGCATCCAACATAGAAGTTTTTTTTTTGGCTTTCAATGCTTACTGGACCTAAGGAGGGGTGCTTCATTGCATATAAAATAGAAATTTATTTGTTATTGTAACAAAACTGCTCCAAATATAAACATGTTTATTTTTTTGGGGGAAAATGAGAAAAAAAAAAAGATTTCATATTATCCATAAAATAGTGGGTGTCCCAATAATAAAAAAAAAATTGTTTCCGATTTTTCTATTTTCCGATCATCAGTTGCTTTTCTTAATGTCATATATAAAATCTTTATACACAATCCTTAAACTTTCGTAACGTCTATCTCCTTTAAAAAGGAGGGTTTTCCTTTAAAAGTGTCCCTGTACAGTCAAGTACAAAAACTATTTTCTCAGTGTAATAATTATATTAAACCCAAAGAATTAACTAAAAAATAGTTAAAACAGTTCTAACCACAACTAACCTTTTAATCTACTTTAAGCCAGAATTTTTTAAACCGCTTACGTATAAGAATTAGTTTTAAATGGAATGGTTATTTTTTTTTTTTGGGTTAAATTTTTTTAAAAAAATTGGGGGTTTTTCCAGGTGAACTTGGTATAATTAGTATGAACAGTGGAATGCTATATCGATTTTCTATTCTCTCCGCAAATATGGATTACAAGGCATGTCCGATACTGGAGCGTTAATTTGTCACTGTTGTTCGCTCCAGTAAAAAACTAGTGTTACATGGTTTACCGTATAAAATTAAAGTTTTTTATTATTTCGCATTTTGTACAGTAATGCACTACATTACAGACTTTAAAATCACACAGTAATAAAACCATTTTAAACCCAACAACTAATTTCGTCATAAAAACACAATTTAACAAGAAATTAAAACGTTTATAGTATATAAATATTAAAAGAACAATTGTGTAAGTTTAAAAAAGGTTATAACTTTTGACTCTGCTGTATCAACCAATTGTTGCTGAACATTTTTTTCATTTACTTCAATTCCTACAAAAACTTTTTGGGTTAGTCCCATTTGGACATTTTTAAATAACCATGTAATTTTTTTTACTTTATTATCAATTGCTTTTGCTGCGGACCTTCTGCTTACCAGTCAGAAGTTCCACACTTGACTTTAACTATTAAAAGCTTTCTGGCTGAAAACCGCACAAAAATCGCTTAAAAACATCCAAAAAGAGCAAAGAAAATAAGACGCGAACCTGACGTTTGAAAACTCAAATGCGGATAAATAAAAAAATATTGTTTTTCCAAAAAATAGATCAAAAAAGAG
>JAHBCN010023373.1:0-12704 GCA_019359885.1 Listronotus oregonensis | reverse complement strand
TCTAAACTTCTTAAAGGGGGACTTTTAAATTTTTTTTTTTAAATTTTAAAAAGTAGAAAAACAAAACCTATATTTTGGACCTATATAATATTATTTTCAATACCACACTGCTTATCATGGCCTCCAAGTTTTTTTTAAGAGGCATTAAAAAATTTTTTTTTTAGTTGTTACAGAAAAAAGTAGCCCTAAATTTACAATTTGGTTTAAAAATTTTTTAAGAGAACTTCCTTTATTCGATATTAGGCAGCACCTAGATCCATAATGGGGTAGTTTTTCCCCCGGTTTAAAAATATTATTTTTATTATAACTGAATTAAGTGAACTTAATTAAATGTTTAACCAGCAAAGAACTCACCACGGGAAGGTAACCGCACCTGGGGTTTTACCCACCCTCTCTTCTCTTTTTATAAGTGTTGAAAAAACCTTTTTTTCCAATTAAAAAGCTATTTTTCAATGGCCAAAGTTATTTAAATTTTTTTTCTTTTAATCTTAATAAAAAAAAAAAAAATTTAAATTTATTTAATAATTTCCTACATAAATGTGACAACAAAGCATTAATAAATTTCACACCCAAAACATTCAATTCTCGGAACTCTACTTCCATGAGTGGCAGGTAGACGCATCCAATAAGGTCTTGAGATTTTGCCCAAGAGAAAACGAGTTGCAATCGGTACAGCGGCTCGCGGAGATAAAAGGCGAGAAAAGATTTAAGGCAGTAAGACTTTTAGTTAAAAAAAAAGCAATGACTTCCGCTAAAAAAACAGCTTCTGCTAAGTTTTTGGGGGGTACCGAGCCGAAATAGTCTTATTTTTCAGTTCTGCCAGACTTCGATTTTCTCCGGGCGGGTCCGGTAGTAAAATTACTCCCTTTTTTTTTTTCTTCTTGAACCCCGAAGTAATCGACGAGAGTGTCAAGACTTGTGGTGGTATAAATAACTGCTTTCTTTTCTTTGTATTAACTTAAAGTGTTTAGAGGAATTCCTTGTTTAATTTAATTCGACATATACGTGATGTTCAATAGAAAAATAAAGTGTTAAAAAGGACTGTGCCAGAGCAGAAGGTCGGTAGCAGTGGTGATCCAAAGATAGTGATTGGTAAATAAACCGGTTGGAAGTTATCTACAACCAAAAGGTAATAGCTAGACTTTTTGATAAGACATTACTTGAAGGAATTAATACCGGGTGTCCCCAAATAAAAACTGTAAATAATCTTTGACTTGAACTTTGACTTTTATAACTTTATAGTAAAAGATAAACATTTTTAATTGTGTCGTAATGTAGATAGGTTTAAGTCTTATAGACTCTGAAAATTTTGTGCCGATTTATAGTGAAATTTATAACATTTTATTACATCTTTCTTGTAAAAATTTAGCTTTAATAAACCTTGTATATATTTAGGATAATTTAGTGTTTGTTTAGTCAATTTACAGGGTAACCAAACATTAAATTTGCACCTATTGGGTTGCAGTTCGGGTTCCGAATAACAGAGAATGTCAGCAACTACTTGTGATGCCAGGCGTTCCGATTATCTTTCCCCATAAATAAACTTGGTTCAGTTTTGTGTTATAGTACTGATTTTATTTTTAAACAATGGCGAATCGGATTTATTCTGAAGCTTTTAGTGCTTGTATCACGGAATTGGGCTCCGCAACTGACCCGCGCGCGACATTCATTAATTTAATTATTATAAAATTAAACCATAGAAATATTTTAATGAAAAACCGCCTCCATTTACCACCCAGGGGCGCTGCTAAATGTCAACAGAAAAATTAAATTTTTGGTATGCTTTATCTAGTAGTCCCTAGACAATTTTTTAATACCGCTTTTAAAAATCGTAATAAAAAATCGGCTTTCCCTTTAACGTTCAGTGGTGCTAATAAGTGTATAATGAATCGAAATTCTTCAACAACACATTACTAAACTGAATTCTGCATAATTCACGAAAGATTTTTCTAGTTTGAAGTGGGAGTGTGGCTATGTTGAGCTTAGCGACTCCATCCACTACAATACAATATTTCTGTTATTGGTCATCTGACTTGGCTAAACACCTACCGAATCATTTATCATCTGCCTCACATGTCAGCGAAAAATTTAAATATATTCAACGTAAATAAATGTTCACCATTTATTTTTAACGAATTAGTTTTTTAAATCATTAACGGGTTTTTTTGTTTAAACAAATTTCTTAGCAATTTATCTTTGGGGGGAATTAAATTTTGCTTCATATTATAACAATTAAACCTAAAAAAAAATTTATTCTTAGAATAATCGGGCATCCAAAATAAAAAATTGTAGTAGCAAAACAGAAAGTGTTATTAACCGACTCAGGAAAAGGAGGTTATAAATTCTATATACATGTATTAAATATTGGTTGAACTACAAAATATTTACATAGGATTATCTATTTGGGCCCAAAAACCAATAAACAAAATTTTATAAGTGTATTTATGTAGGTATGTTAGTAATGTTTGTATGTATGTTTGCCCACGCATTTCTTTAAAACCATTAATCAGATTAAAACCATTCTTCTTTTGTTACCTTACATTTACTTTAACTTATCAAAATTAGTTTAGTACTTTTTATGATATCGATTAATAAGTGTTAGGGCTGGCTTACGGGTGTGGTGTTAAAAGAAAAACATCCTAAACCTTGATTAAATTTTATTAGTGAATGTAAGAAAATTATCAACCAAATCTTAAAATATTTACAAACTATTACTACTTATTGAAATAAAAAATAAATTTTAGTTTTAACTAAAATTAATTATTACGAAATAAAAAGGGTAATTTAGAAAAAAAAACTAAATCGACTTTAAAAAAAGTTACATAAAATTAGGAAATATTATTTTTTATATACACCAAATTAACCCACAAAGAGAGAATAAAAGTGGGTACGAAACAAATTAGAAGCCTGCATTTTTTTAAAAGTCGGTGCCAGCACTTATACCTACCAAATATAAAAAAAGAAAATTAAAGGTTGTTAAGTGAAATGTGTTCTCAACTTCATTTTATATTCGGTATTTTGTCCCACCTTTGTTTAAATTTTATATTCGATAGCTTCTCTGGCACAATTTAAAAATGGAGGTTCCTAAATTATTTTTTACCTTTTTATAATTTCGTTTTTGTTGGTTAATTTAGTGTTGCACTCACATGGCGTAACTGTCCATTTCATGAACTGAATGTCCATTTTCTGAAATGAATATACCATTTTTCCACTTGGTAAAAAGAGACGGTATTACAATCATTTGGACACAAAATGACCCAACATTTTTGGTTAGTTGTGGTTAGTTTTTTCGTGTAATGTTGATCAAGGAGCGTATAAAAATTATCTTTGATATTAAACATTTTTGCTTTAGTAGTTCACTATAAGGTTCATGCCATTCAAAACACCGACCACTAATTGTTTCAATAAGTGGACAAATGCCAAATATACAGTACAGGAACTGGATGATTTTGGGTGTCCAGATGGTGTTATATAGTATTGCTTCTCTAAGTGGAAAAATAAAAAGTTCATTTCATGAACTGGACATAAAAATTGTCCAGATAGTAAATTAAAATATTATTACACTATCTTGTTCCACTTCACGAACTGGACATCCAGATCACGAAATGGACAACTACGCCAAGTGGGTGCGACATATATAACCGTGAAAGACCGAATTTGGTGAATGGGAATTCACCGCTGAATATCAAATATTAATAAAAAACTGAACTAGCACTAACCATAACTAACAACTTTGATGCGTATTGGTTAAAACTAATAATTTTGGTTAGGTTGGTTAGGTTTATTAATTCTGGAATACCAAAATACAGCAAAGTGGATAGTTTTGGTTAGTGCTCGTTTAGTTTTTTTTTAATATTTGACATTCACCGGTGAATGTTATCATTCACCAAATCCGGTCTTCCGGATTCTATATTTATATGTGTTTATTGATATTAACAAAACTTAGTACTGGTGTTATTCTAATAAAACGTCATTTTTATGCAAATATAGCAAGTTCTTCTAACTTTCGGTTACAATGAAAAAAACATGGGACACCCTGTTAATTTTTCGTTTTCCGTATCCTACAGATTACTTTTACGTCCAAAACCACCATTTTTAAATAAAGTTTTTTTAAATTTTATTTACAAACTAAAATTTACATTTTCTATTTAAAGCACCATGAAGATCCCAAAATTAATTAACATACTTTACCCACTTTTAGAAGAATATTAACTCAATTTTATCTTTTTAAACTATCTTGATACGGGACTCTAAACTTCATTATTTATAAAAATATAATAGAAACATATTACTCTGCATTTCGATGTAAAATGATCTGTTAAATCCAACAAACAAAAAATATACAGGGTGTTCCATTCACAAATCTAAATTTTCAGTCATTTTCAGTAAGACCAAAAGTCGTAAAAGCTTGTCAAATATAGATTAAAATGGCATTTTATTGGATTAAAACCCTACCAAGTTTTGTTAAAAAGATAAAAAATTAAAAAACCCCCGATATATAAAAAATATTATTTCATTATTTTGGTTTTTTAAGGCGACTTATTTGATTCTTATTTACCTTTTATCTAAAATTACACAGCAAACCCCACCGGTACTATCTTTTAGTAAGTAATTTTGGGGCGATATCTTTTTTTGGGGAGCAGAGGGGGGGGGGAAAAAAAAACCAGGAAAAATGTACAGATGTCGCTAACATATCTCCTCGCTCGTTTTAAACCCCCCAAAACTCTGTTTAAAGAGCAACCCGCCCTCCCCAGCGTCGCTAACTTGGCTGATCTCGGGGGAAAGGGGGTGCTTTCACGTGGCAAAATTAATATATGGATTTGCTTTGCTTTAACAAATATTTATAAAATTTTTATTCTTGCAGGCCCAAAAAAATAAAAAAGCGCCACTTTTAAATTTTTAAAAGGGATATAAATGTTCCCTTTAAAAACCTTTGTTTTTCCTTTTCTTTCCAGAATAAAAATGTTCATAATTGATAATTTGTTTAAAGCCCTTTTTATCTTAAGTCATTTATTATTATTTTTTTGTTTTAATTTTACTTCAGTCTTTTATAGGTTCTAAGCCCTTTTGGATTGTATGTGTATACAATAATTATAAATGTAAATGTAATTTTGTAAACAAAAATTCAAACTAATCTCTAACTACACCAAAATAGGTAACTTTCTTAACTTATATGTATTATGTTGGTTTTGGAATTATAAATTATTGGGAAAATTCAGGGGGAAATATTACCATAGCAATACAAAATTGCACATAGGGGTGACAACAAAATTCTACCAAGCATTTTATGCTTTTACAAGCAAACATATCGTTTTAAATTTTAAAATAATATGTTGTTATATATATATATATATATATATATATATATATATATATATATATATATATATATATATATATATATATATATATATATATATATATATATATATATATATTTTTTAAAAATTTTTTATTTTATATGATGATTTTTTTTTTAAATTAATTATTTTTCCGCAGCTCACCTCCGTCCTATGTAGCTCATTATTACTGAATGTAAAATTTTCATATTTTGCATACGTTACCTTTAAACTACGGTGCATTTAAAAAAATTTTTGTTTATACGGGTGTCACAAAAAGGGGGACGTCCAGGGCATTTTTTTTGGCATTATTTTTTTTAAAATTTTTTTTTAACATCTTCTTTTCAAAAAAAAAAAAAAAAAAAAAGTTTTCCCCTTAATTTAAAAAAAAAAAATAAAAACTTTTTAATGAATTAAAAAGGGAATTTTTAAAAATTTTCCATGTTTGGTAATTTTAATTAAACCCCAAAATTTTTTTAAATTTAAATTTGAAAGCTCTTTATTTTTCTTATTTTAAATATGAGCCCCTGTATATTTTTAGGTCGTTAGATGGGAAATTTAAAAAAAAAATTTTTCTAATTATATCCCATCAAATTCCTAACACATTTAAAGTTATTAGTTGAAAAAAAATTTTGGCATCTATTTTAATAGTAATACCATTAAATAAAAGGGGGTGGCTATGAAAAACAATTTATTGACATTGGAGTTTATTCAATTCACAAAATCTTATTTTGACGTATTATTAAAATTCAAAAAATTATTATTATTTATTAATTAAATTAAATTAATTTAAGAAGACCTTTAAATGTTAAATAATTATTTATTTTTAATTTTTAATACTTTTGGCTAATATTTAGGTAAATTAAACCAATTTCTAGGTTATAATTAAGTTTAAGAAACTCTAATGTCAATTAATTTGTTTTCTACCATATCATTTTATTCATTGGTATTATTATTAAAATAAAAAAATAAGTTTTCAACGAATAATTTTTTTAATGTTTAGGAATTTCGAGGGGTTATAATTAGAAAATGTTTGTTTTTTAATTCTGCATCTAACGACCTAAAAAAAACAGGGGCATTTTAAAATTAAAAAAATAAAGTGATTTAAAATTTGAAGATTTGACACTAAATTTTGGACATCCTGTACAGTTCAATTGAAAACATGACCCAAGTGACTAATATGACATTACTTAATAAGTTACTTGTTTAATTCTATTAATCAAGTACTACTTTTATTTTTATTACTTTTAAATTAATGGTGAAAAAATTTTTTTTTTTTTTTTTTCAAAAATTACTAAACCGTTTGCCAAAAAGAAATAGACGACTACAAAGGTACCTAAATATAAAAAAAAAATTTTTCCATTTAAAAAATAATCGAGCGTCCACTTTTTTGTGACACCCTTTAAAAAATTTTTTCCGGCCCGTATTTGGCTATAAAATAAAAAATTTTCATTCAAATAAATGAAAAAGGACGGGGGGGAGTCAGGAAAAATTTTTATATATATATATATATATATATATATATATATATATATATATATATATATATATATATATATTAAAAATAAAATATATATATATAAAATATATATATATATATATATATATATATATATATATATATATATATATATATATATATATATATATATATATATATATATATATATATATATATATATATATATATATATATATATATATATATATATATATATATATATATATATATATATATTTATATATATATATATATATATATATATTCTCTGAAACCAGAGTATGGAAGTGCAGTCAATTGAAAAGGCACTTTAAATAATTAACTCTTTTTTAAAAAAGTCGAGCTTTCGGAAAAATTTTTTTCCCATCATCAGGAATCAAAAATAAAAGAAAATGATTCTTGTTAGTGAAACCAACAAAAAAAATTTCCCTTTTTTAAAATTCTTACCATATGGGAGTTGAAAACATGAAACAGGTTTAATACCAATGAAAACAAAACTTCATTCACATTCCTCCTTAAACTACATTGATTTAACCTAGTTTTTAGCACGTGGATCGTTGCCACCATGTTTTTAAAAAAGACTTTACGAGGAAAAGAATATAAAAAAAGCAAAGAATTTATTTTTAAAAAAAACTTACAAAAAACAAGAGATTTTAAAACTTAACGACCAATGAGCGCTGTCAATTGAGCAAGAATTAACAAAATCTGATATAATGATTTTAAAAACATTGGATTTTCCTTTTTTAATCGGACATCATGGGCCGTATCATGCAGAACTGACAGACCCACGTCGTGGTACCTAGGTAATATTTATACACTGCTCACAATTGAGAGTTTGAAGATGCATTATTGTGAAGGTTTGAAAACTGTTTTTATTTTAAGATAATAATAGAAAAAAGAAAAAGAAAATTGAATTTCTTTTGTTTTCCCACTTTTTCATTCTTTTGTAAAATAAACAGGAAAAACAATATGATGATATGAAAATAAATACCATTTACAAAGGTTTTAAATTAATAGGTTATAATATTATGTACAAAATGCAAAGTTTAGATGCTTTTTCTGAATTTAAGAAAAATTGTTATTTTTTTTTTGGTACGAGAGAATATAATTATAAATGGAGCTAAGATTTTGGATATCATCCTTTTATTCATAGATTTTGGTTGTAAGTAAATATGTACCATTTCTAGGAAAGTTCTTTTTACCAATTGTTGCTCTATCCAAGATTTGCATTCTGCCAGTCCATAGCGTGTCCGCATGTTTACATGTTGAAGAGTGCACAAAAAGAACACCTCTTCAGCCTCACTTTTATGAGAAGTGATACGACCAATTAGATTTCTACATGTATGTCCTATGTAGACGATCACATTCACGGCATGGAATTTGATAACTACGTTATAAGATTTTTGTTATCTATTGGAGTTTTAGTTTTAGTAAATAAAAAGGAACCAGTTTGAAGATTTTTTTGCTATTTTAATGTCATTATTATTAAAAAGTTTTATAAGTGTATTTAAATCCTCTATATATGGAATAGAACAGAAAAGAGGCATTCCTGGTTCTTGAGAAAATTCACCAAAAAACAATTTTGTGTTAGATCTCTATCTTGGTATGCAAAGAAAGTGGTTGACTTGATCTTATGGTAAAAAATGCCAAAAATTTTATATATATATATATATATATATATATATATATATATATATATATATATATATATATATATATATATATATATATATATATATATATATATATATATATATATATATATATATATATATATATATATATATATATATATAAATAAAAATATATATATATATATATATATATATATATATATATATATATATATATATATATATATATATATATATATATATATATATATATATATATATATATATATATATATATATATATATATATATATATATATATATATAGCCTGTAAACTTATATGAATGAAAACTGTCTGTTCGTTTTAAAAAATTTTTAAAATTTTAAAATCTATCAACAGTGTAACAATTTTACTTGTATTCAACTGTTCATATATACAAAATCAATAATTTTTTTATTATAAAATGTTGTTTTATTTTTATTCTATCTGGAAAAATGTAACGTAACAATATTGACTTTTATTTAAAAAAACATTTAAAATTGGCAAATATGACTTTGATTCTTTTTTTTGATTATATTTATTCCCATAAAAAAAACTTGAAATAAATTATTACAATAAAATATTTATTTGGTCCCTACTTATTAAAATTAAATATTAATATCTTAAATTACTTAACTAATTTCCTGATACAATTAGTATAATTTTACCTGTTATTCTGCTACAATGTTTTTGAAAGAAACCTATTCTTTCACAAAAAAAAAATATAAATAAAACTAGCGGGGCGACTTTCCTCTCTAAAAACTTATTGGAAGAGGATTACTGCAAAATATCGCTGGCCGGAACCAATTGATGCTGTTCCTCTTTTTGATTGTTTACCATTCCACGAACACGAGGTTAAATGTTTGTTTAAATTTTTTTGGTTGTAATCGCTTGGGTGTTAACGGAAATTTTCTTTCTCCCCGTTAAATCACTTTGTAATTAATATACTTTACTTTTAAACAACTAATTTTACAAAATCCGTTCCCTAGCGTATTGACCATTTATAACCTCGGGAACAAATGAAAATAATTTTAGGAAATTTAGCAGTCCCTTAGCCATCTTGGGGAATTTTATTTAACTGTAAATTCCATCAAAATAAAATTATGATTTTGGATAAAATTTTCTTTTTTATGAATTTACCTGAGCTAACAAGACCTAATGTATTATTTAATAAATTTAATGCTCTTTCGAATGAGCTATGTTAATCTGGGTTTTATTCTACCCTTGTCATATTTATTTTAATGTAAACAAGTCAATGTCATGTACATTTTTAAATTTCGATATTTGGCCTTTTTCGAATAAGTTTTCTTATTTTAAGAACTATAACTATTGAAATTATTTACATCTTATTATTCTATGTCTAATGACAATAATTACTACCCTTAACTTGCTATAAAGTTGGAATAAAAATTTCTAAATTTTGAGCTTCAAGTGCTTAAAAAGAATAAAGAAGTGCTCATCCTTCGGAGAGAAATTGGTTAAGTATTTAATTTGAGGTGGAAGTAGGGATATATGCTGCGGAATCGCTGATTAAAAAAAATGTAAGTAATATGTACTGTTCTATCTGTTAAACTACCTGGAACTAAATTTAAAACATAAATTAGAACTTAAGATTTTGTGACAAACATTTCAAAAAAGTAGTTTTAAGAGAAACGCATTTAAACGTTTCTCTAGAAACTATTTTTTTGAAAGGTTTTTCACAAAATCTTAAGTTTTAAATTATCGATTTTTTTGAATGTTACTATAATTTTTCTTTATATATACCTTCATGGCAGGAACCACCAAAAAAACTACCTTTTTTAAAGAAATTGCATTTTCCGAAAAAAAATTTGTACAGATGAAGAATCTACCATTTTTTTAATTTTTCAGATGATCAAAAGAGACGGAATCGTGACAAGATGGACACGCACTTTTTCCCCTCTACTTCAACAGTGTGTAGCTTGGTCAACTATGTTTTTTTTATATTTTTAGTGAGTTTTTTGATATAAATAAATAAATAAAAAATGGATAGTCAAAATAATAACACAGGTTCACATAAAAAGTGATGTGAGCTGAGTCTCGGACCAAGATTTTCTGGCGTATTTGTTTTCGCGGAACACGAATCTAGCGGCAAAATTGGAGTCAAACAGCAAAAAATTGAGAAAACCCAAAAAAACCGACACGGTACATTTACAAGCAGAAACCTGCTGCCACCGAATGTTTAGACTACGACTATATAAAGCAGTCTTTCTCAAAGTGGGCGATAACTCCCCGTTCTGGGCGCTGGAGGTCTAGAGGGGGCGGTGGGGAACCCAAAAAAAATTGGGGGGCGCTGATGTGATTTGGGGGGCGTTTAATTTGCTACTTCATATTTTAGAATTCCAAAATTAAAATCCTAAATACACAACATTCATTTATTAGTTCATATTTTTATCCTTTTTTTTTATTGTATAAATTTTTGTAATAGGTATCAAACACTGAAAGATATTCGGGGTTCAATGTCGCAGGTGAGGTGCCCACCCCCGAAAACCCGTGTTAAAAAATGTATATATTGTTGCGGTCATGCAGAGCACTTGCCGAATGCGGGATTTTTTAGTTTTAATCTAGTAAAAAAAAATAAAATTAAACTTAGGGTTTAATTATAATTCACGTTTTGGGGGAAAAAAATTGTACGATTTATTTATGTAATCCTGTATTTTATCCCAACGTTCGTCGGTGTTAAGTGTGTTCGCGAACGATTCGTTCAAAAAGAACGAATCAGTGTACTGATTCAAATAAATTTTCCGATTCGAATCGTTTTTTACCCCTTCCGCTCGCTTCGGAAAAAGAACCTAGTTTGGATGATTCGTTTCGTTCAAAGGTCACTAAGTCTCGGACTCGAACTCAAATTCGGTAATTCGGTCTTTTATGACGGCAAATGGTGTTTTTGTGCTACGACCTGACAAGCGGGGGCGGTCTGTTATATTTCGATTTTTTTCCATTACCAGAGGTGTTTAGGCAACAATTTTTGCGTATTTTTTTCGGGTATTTTATATACCTATTTGGCAATTAAAAGAACATTTTTTTTTGTTTTAATTATTCTTTTGTACAAAGACTTAATTTGGAGGTACATTTGTAGGTTTTATTGATTATGATTTTTAAAAGTTTTATTCCAAATATATTTATAAAATAATAATTATACCAAAATAAAATAAACGCAAATAATTTCTTTACTTAAAATAACTATCACATTTTTTGTGGAAACCAATGTTGTAAAGTTGCATTAACAGTGCTCTCTCTGGTAAGAAAAGTGTCGTTTAAAATATAGGTTTAATTAAATTCCAGGCGAGACTAATATGTTATTGAGGTTTTAAGGTGACAAAAAAATGGGGGGCGCTACCAAATAACTGATTTTCAAAGTGGGCGTTTGACAAAATAAGTTTGAGAACCTCTGATATAAAGTATAAGAGATACAAAATATTTTATAAACAAAAAAGAAATATTTTTTAATTGTCCATTAAATAGTAATATAAGCATTTTTAAAAGGGTAAAAAGTAAGAGAGAAATAAACAAAAATGTAATTCTGACAAAAAAATGTAGTCTAAAATAAGAAAAAAAAAATTATTTTGTTATTATTATGAATTTTTTGGACTTTTTTATTATTAAATTATTTACTTTATTTATTTTAATTTTAAATTTAAATAAATAAAGAAAAAAAAATTATTTTGTTATTATTATGTAATTTTTGGGACTTTTTTATTATTAAATTATTTACTTTATTTATTTTAATTTTAAATTACTTAAAATTTGCGAAAAAAATTCAATAATAAATAATACCTTAAAAAATCCTAAAAATTCGGTTTTTTAATTATAACTCGGATAATACTGCATTAAGACAAAAAGTTATATAACTTAAATTAAAGGCCTTGTAAAAATACCAAGTTTATGTATCTTAAAGTTTTATGTATCTTTTATAGTTTATAAGATATTGACGTTTTAATAAAAAAAAATCTTAATATCCAAAATTATGCCTTTTTTCGATTATTTTCTGTTTGACCCCAATTTTAACTTTAGATTCGTGTTTAGCGGAAAACAGTACTAGAAAATTCTAGTTCTACACCCAGCACACACCACTTTTTTGTGGGCATGTGTAATTGTTTTTTTTTTTCAACCGTCTAAAAACTCCCAAAATTCGAGCTTCTAGACTAAAATACTCCCTTAAAAAAACCAACAATGAGGATATTGTAACCAC
>JAHBCN010023372.1:0-12608 GCA_019359885.1 Listronotus oregonensis | reverse complement strand
ATTTTAATAAAGGACGACAAGACTCGACTTTTAGCTGGCAAAAATTTCCAACTGTTTTTTATTTGACTGGCTGACGTTCAGGTAACATACGTTGATTTTTTGCTTGGGTATTGCACAATAAATCCCACTTACAACAGTGTGTTTTGGGTATGGTAAAGTTTACCAAATTAATCAATTAATTGAAGAACTTATTCCCCTTTCACGCTGGCACTACACTTCAATTTTTGGACAAACTTAAAAAAATTAGATGAACCTTACTTGACCATCCCCCCTAAATCCCTGACGCATCACCCTGCGATTTCTATCTTTTTGGGTATTTTTAATCACTGGGAAAACAACAATATATTAGATAGAGTGACCACCGTGTCGTTGACTTTGGATCGAAATCCACGTTAAACTGTGGGTTTCCCTTTTGGATGACATGACCCAGACATTAATGGTGTAGTTCAGATTTAAATAGTTATTTTTATAACGTTTGTGGTGGACCACCGCTTTGTCTAAAAAATGCCGTGAGAATGCAATTTCTGCATGTTTCGGTACTTCGACAAGGTTGCAGAACGGGGAAAAAATTGGGTTAAATATCTAATAACTCAGCAGCCACGTTATCTAGTACTTAAGCTTCAACAAAACTTCTTGGGCCTGTCATAAAGATAAAAAAATCACAATCCTCTGCATTTTCTAATACCGGGATAAAAAATCCCCTGGTTGTGTTTCTAAGGCAGGAGATTATAAAAAAAAAGTAATGAGTGCTTACGTGATCATTTAATTACACCAAATACAATTCTTTTAAAATAAAGTATCGTTTATATTTGGTTCATCCTCGAATAACATTTTTATTCTTTGCCGCTTCGTGGTTCCCGCCTTATTCTGAAAACAAACTGGTATATGTAATAAAATGTAACTATTTTATTAAAGAAATACCGAAAAGACCGAAATTTTTTAAATTTATTTCTCAATGATTCGAAAAGTAAAACGGATAAATACAGCGAAAATCTAATAACCACTTTAGGGAAACGGACAGAACAAGGGGGTGCGCAGTAAGATTTTACAGATAGCATTAAAACAATGAACAGGCCGGGATCAACACGTATTGATTGTATTAATAAAAAAAAAAGGGTGCGAAGTATAGTTAAACTGCAGTTTTGATATATTTTATTATGGGGGTTTTCATTTGTATTCCATAAAATTGTCTACAAACTAATCCGGGTTAGTTGTGCACTGTTTTTCAGTAATTTTTTACTTAACGGGCCCATCACCCATTTTAATTAAATTTGGTGTACAGGGGTCTTTGGGGTGCTTATCTCGAAGTCAGTCAGTTTTTTGCAAAATACCTCATATTTTTAAGTTTCTGAGCTTTATTAAGTATAGTTAAACTGCAGTTTTAATATATTTTACGGACATTAGTTAGTTTTTAGTTAATAGAAATGTAAACGGTTAGAATTATTTTTTTTTGGTTAAAAATTTATTCAAAATGGTTTCCCTTAGTTTTTCCCCTTTTCGACGGTCATTGCGGATTATCCTGAGGGCGCTGGAGACATCCATTTTAACTTTTCTTACACCCCAGAAAAGAATTCTTCCAGGTAATTCTAGATTTTTTCCCGATTTTCCCCCTTTTTTTTCCCCTTTACTAAAAAAAGCGCGAAGGAAGTCCGCAAGGGCCAGTTTAGTTTTGCCCTTCGAAGAGATAAGAAGTTGACAGACAGTTAAAGGTTAAAGAGTTGTCATAATTACGTTACGTCGAAGTGTTACCATAGAAACGTTTGTAAACCTCATATCCAATAAAAGGTGTTAAAAACCAGGTTCCGTATTTTTATTTTGAGTTTGTATTCGTATTCCATAAAAGGATATTTCAACTGCAGTTTTGATATATTTTATTTTGAGTTTAAATTCGTATTCCATAAAAATTGTATACAAATTAATCCGGGTAAGGATTGGGTTCTGTTTCTCGGTCATTTTTTATCTATCAGTCCTGACTCGATTTTAATTAAATTCGGTATACAAAAAGTCTTTCGGGGCGCTGATCTCGAATTCAAAGTTGGTTTTTCCAGAAATACCCTATACCGTTTAGGTTTTGTTGGGTAAGAACAGCAAGTACATGGCTCCATTTATTCCACCTTCAATAAAAACGGCCCAATAAGATGATTTGACAATTTGCGCCTCACGTTAACCATAAATCTGTTGTTTCTCTACTTTGTAGTATTGCTTGCAAATTTGCTTCATTTCAGATACATGTAAATTATGAGAATTCGGCGTACCATCTACGATCAACTCTCTCAAAAGTGGTTCTGTTTGGCAATCGTCGATTTGAAATATTTCGAGCATATTCTTCAGCTGACAATTGCCGGAGTGCTTGTCGATAAATTAGGTGCATGTCAGCATATTCGCTATAAAAATAAACATAAGCAGTTAATTTTTGTATAGACGTTTAAAAACAACTGGTATTTTATTGTGGTAATCTGTTCTGTGACATAAAAACTTAATTTTGCCAAAACGGCTTGATTCGAAATAAATGTGAAGTAATCTCTTTTTCGACAAAAATGATCAAAGCATTGAAAAAACTCCTTCCATGTATCTAAATTGACATAATATGTTAAAAATTGGGCCCAACAAGTGTAATGGTAGTTTCGAAGAAGATGTAAAATATCCACTGTAGTGGATATTTTACATCTTTCCATCAAATTTTATTAAATTATACAAGTCATACCTTTACAGGGCCCTGTATCTTGTTAGGGGAAGTTTCCTGACATTTTTTTTCTATGACAAAGTAGGCTATTCTGGCCTTCCTACATGATCCTAAAATTATTCTGTATACTTACGGACACCCTGAAGATTTTTAAATCGTAAGAACCTTTTCGGACACTCCAGTTCTTACTGTTGTGAACTTGTTTTATAGCTAATAATTTACTAAATCTAAAGCTTAATTCTATTTTTTTGTGGTAGAATTAGTGATACAGTCATTGTAGTCGCTTCTGTGAATTAAGGCGGATTGAATTGTCAGTCCTAAGTAATGATGTTTGCCAAAAGACTTTGGGTCCTATGATCGCCGCCCAGCATATTTGTACCTCCGGTGCAGGTGGTAAAGGTGCTTGTATGGTGATCTGGTATTCACTGGTGGTTAATGGTGTTCAAGTTGGAATTGTCTCCTTTATAGGTGACGCATACTGCTTGAATGGAGCTCCAAGTGCCTATGCCAGAGTGTCCCACTTCAGAGATTGGATAAAGCAGAACTCTGGAATTTAAACTGTATTCTAATTCTGTAACTGACAAATGAATATTTAATAATAACTATATTTTAGATGGATAAAAAAGATCTTTTGAAGTTTATTTATTTACAAAAATTTTTGGTTAGTTAGATTTGGTGAATTAAAAGAATAAGATACAAATAAAAACTAATGCTTATAAGTTTTTCAATTAAACCATTAATAACGTATTACATCAAAGAGCCATCAAAGCATAAAGCCCTATTCTACATCATATTAATATTTACAGCTAAAATATTAATACGTGATATTAGCTAGAGAAAAAATCATGCGGATAGACAGGTAAATAATAAAGGTAATCTGATCAAGAGTGTGCAAAAAAGTGATTTATGGCTGATTACACCAACAATTTTAAGGAAGCCTTAGTATTTTTAAATCTCCAATGTAGCTAATCACATTGCTTGTTTGTCCATTTTAAGGATTACCTTGTGCTAAAGGTTCCCTAGAAAATTGTTGGTGCTACTCGGCCACAGTATAATAAAAATAATCGAAATTAAATGATATTAAAATTATCAACTGAAAATAAAAATATTTGGGGTATATTAAAAGGATAATTTTGTACCCTTACGGCTGAGTGATTTGCAAGAAGAATTTAGCAATGGATCTTAGTATTTAGAATGTTTAACAAAACGTCATTGTCAGTGCTATTCAATGATTTTAGTAGGCAACCTGTCAAAATCTGACATTTTGTTAAACATTCTAAACCGTTGTCAACTTAGCAAATTGGTAAAGTTAACACGAAAGCGGAATGTTTAACAAAATGTCAGACTTTAACAGGTTGCCTACTAAAATCATTGAATAACAATGACAATGACGTTTTGTTAAACATTCTAAACTACTAAGTCCATTGCTAAATGCCTATGAAACTAAACAAAACTGAACTGAAAAATCATCTTTATTTACCTCTCATTAATTTAGTTTGCAAATATGTAATACAATCTTTTAGCATTAATGTTTATTTAAATTTTAAATCACAAATCCATGATAAGAAGAATGTCTTTAGCAAACATGGCCCCGCGTTTGAAAGTAAAACTTTGTAATTTAATGGAAACATAAACATACTGTGTCAATTTAGTGTTAAAATCAAGAATTTTGCAAAAAGACGGGAAAATATAGCAAAATAGGGGTTTGATTTTCAAGTTTGATGATGGATATCTCAAAAATAACGTTTCCATAAAAATTTTTCAGGTTCGTGATCAACGACCCAAAAAAACCCGGTATATAAAAACTAGTCAAAATCGGCGTGGATGTAACTCTCTGTAATTACCACAATTAATTTATGTACTTAGTGAATAACTTTTAAAAGCAGTTTTATGAAAATAAGAGCTTTATGTCTAGTTAGTAGTGTCTAGGTATAAAATATAAAAAATAGTATTAAAAGTAATACACTTTAACTAATATTAACCTAATTTAAGTTAATTAATAAATAATTATTCCTTTAGGAGTTTTATTTATTTTAGTGTTTTAAAATAAATAAAAATTCATTTGTTTTGGGGGCGCTACCAAGGAAAAGTAGAAATCTAAAAATGGTGTTTTGAGTTGGGGTTAGTAGGGCGTCGTTCCTTAACACTGGTTTCCCAAAAAACAACTTCAGATTTGTCATCACGTTTCAAAAACATCCAACCAAATTTCCATAAAATTGGAATGGGGCGGTAATTAAAAAATTTCCAACGTTAAATGGCTCGCAATGTTTTTTTCCATTTTCGAATTTAAATATGTTCTATAATTTCAAAGGACGACACAGGCCACACTATACCCCGGACCTGGACGAAGTGGTCCCATTTTCTAGAATAACAAGGGAGTAACCCCAAAATGAAAAATACTAAAACAACCGTATGCACTGAGATTCTAAACGCCGTTATTTAAAAATGTACTCATCTTCGAACATTACATCTGGATATGCTCGTAATATTACTAATCCAAACTAGTTTTACCAATGAAAATTTACTAAGGGCTAAAATACCGTTAGGTGGGTTGGTAACCACCAAATTCTAAAGTGGTTACTTCAGATACTATAAATATCATGGTACATTGTAACATTTTTTTAATTTGTGGTTGGAAACCTTTGTTTTATTAATATTTTTTAACTAAAAAAATTATTTTTCTGTTTAAAGTGTACTTTTTTCTGTAAAAACGTGGCTGTAAGTAAACATTATGTCTGGAATCTTAAATTTATAATTAACATGTACAATATTTTTTGGACAGTTTTAAACCAAAACATAAAAATATTTACCCGATAAAATAACCTTAAAACTTTTTAATGTCTTTTTAAATAACAGTACATTATAAAAAAATTAAACTATATTTGGTTATTTGGCCGCAGCTGCTGCTAAAATTGCCGAGGTGAGAGAAACTACCGGTGGAAAGAATTGGGGCTACTACAATCCGGGTTTGGGATTAGACGATGTCAAAGCACCATTAAAAATTTGTAGATATAAAGGCTGTCATATCTAATGAATGAAAATAATTAAACATGGACAATCATTCAGGTTTTTTATTCTTGTTAGGTGTCCCAAGGTATGGTTGGTCAGGGGTTACGCCAGAAGAGCAGTTGGTATTGTGACAGATGGTAAGAGAAGGAAGAATTGCTGGGCGTGCTGTTTTGTTGGCAGGCAACCAGGTAAATAAAATAGTTTTTTAAATTGTAATGGTTTGATTAAACAAAGGTTGTGATGGTAAGAGTTAAACTCATAATTATGTAGATACAGAGGTTGTGGATATAGTTGATATCAGTTTATATATTGAAATGAGGAACCCTCAGACAGTGTAGAGTCATAATCAACAGTTTTTTGGTAATTGTGTAGAATCACGGCTCCACTTTTTTTGGGAATGTAAAATCAACATGTTTTTTTTTTTTTTTTTCTCAATATTTTGTTTTAAAATCCATCAAAAAATGTAATAATAAAAAAATTAAAAAATGCCTGTTTAAAAAAAAAAAATTACACAGAATATGAAACAAATCATAGAAATTGCTAAACTTAATGCATTTTATTGACAAAAACTTAAAAATACCCATTTTTTAATTTTCAAAATAAAAATTAACACTGGAAAAAAATTTGAATTTTTTTTAATTGTTATATCTGCTGTAAAATGAACAAAATTAAAAAAAGTCAGTATCTTTATTTTTTGTTTTTTTGGCCAAAAATAGGTGGATCCAATGCACAGTTTGTTTTTTCTAAAAATTTATTTTTTTTATTTATTGTAAAATTATGTTTTTTGGCAATCATTAGCAGGAAACCGAAATCCACCTATTTTGCATAATAAATTTGAAAAATATCTTGTTTAACAAAACACTTTTTAATATGTACTGACTCTGGTTTAACCACCTAAAACATTTGATTCTTTACTGGGTTCAGGCTAGGGTTCATGATTTCCCGAGCTAATTTCTCGGTCGAGAATTTCGAGGCTACGGGTCTTCGGTTTGTCGAAAATTTACAAATTGGTACTACACTTTGTAAACCGTTGAACTTAGCAAGTCAAAAACACTAATGAACGGTGTGTATTTGTTGCCAACCAAGCTCCTGAAAATTAATTTTTCTGGAAAAATCCTGAATTCCCTGGTGAAATTAAAATAGAAAAATAATTTAAAATGATTTATTTGAAAAGTTCAAAAATACATAAAAAAAAATCTCATGGTAACAATGAACATAGATAGCAAATGAATTAACAAAATAAAGTTTCTAAACAAAAAAACAATTCTAAAAAAATTTTAAAATCAATCTTTTTTTTAAAGGTTTTCTTTTCAAAGACTGCTTTTCATTTAATGAATAATTTTGGGCAGTTTTCATATAAAAGACGAATTAAACACACGGAATTTAATGCCCCACTGGATAATTAATTTCGCTTTTTTTTTTTTATCTCGGTAACGACTGAAAATACTCCCCTGTCCCGGATTACGTGGGGCAACATAGCAACAACAGCATACGAACTTGACATTTCTTTTTCCCTTAGTATTTTTTTGGGTAAAACCAAAAAACAAAAAGGGCCCTGCGAAGTCAAAAGGTGTTGATCTGTAATTCCCCAACCCTTTACCCAATTAATTATTAGATTAATAAAAGGCAACAAGAAGCAATTTTTGAAAAGATACAATGGTCAAACCATAACCCGGGGTATAAAGGATTTAATAGGTTTGTCTTGGTAGTCCCTTTAATATTAAAAATTGATAAATTGACTGAAATTCTAAAATTCAACTGAAAACAATCCAAAGTTGAAAATTCCCGGGATATTAGATAAATTTCCCTTTTCCTTATTGTAGGAAAAATCCCCAAACGGGGAATAATTTTAGGTTGGCTTCGGTGTATTACCTATGTATTTATTATGTATAAAACGACGCCGCCAAAACGCTTCCGCTCGCGATCGGCAGATTAAAGGGACCACTGCGCTTTGGCCCTTTCCTTTCCCCTTGTTTAAACAAACGGCAAACGCAAATAGTTTTATTTTATAATTTCATAGACTCAAATATGATTTCCGGGGGTTCTGATTTTCCCCTGAAGCCGATTTCCCGGGAAAAGCCCAAGATTTCCCGGGTTTGACCAAATTCCCGGGAATGAACCCTAGTTCAGGCTACGAGGTGATACATATTTTTATTTTTAAAAAAAAGGAAAATTTTAAAATTTTTATTTTTTTACGGTGGGTGGGTGGGTGCAATGTTTGTTAAATGCTAAAAAAAATAAATTTCCTGCAGTATCAACTGCCCCTTACTTTTTTCACAAGAAATAAAATATCTTAAAAACTAATTTTAGAAAGATAGTTTTTAAATTTCTTTTTGTTTTTGTGGACTTTTTTTTTTAAAAGTTACCCAAACATATAACTTACCAAAAATTTTTTTTTTTTAAATTTCTTGTGCCTATTTTTCATAAATGGTTTTATAGTGTGAAAATTAATTTGTCATGGTGTATTTTAAAAAGTGTCTGGGGTTTTTATTTTTATTATTAATCTTATAAATTTTTAACCCCGGATCTCCTACAATTTAGTCTTATTTTTGTGTTTTTTGTAATGAATTTTTGTGTTATTTTTATAGGCTGGGTATTTTTTTTTTAAATGTTTATATTGTTTATAATTTTTTTGGCAGTTATTGGGCATTACCATTTTTTTGTCTGTAGTTTGTAGATTTAAATATTTTGTTAATGTTGAATATTTTAATGATAAATACTTTGTAAGTTTTTTTTAATAAAAATAGATAAATAAATAAAAGTAAAATACCTTTAGGACATCTTTCAAGTTAGTTATCTAAAATCAAAGAAAACCCAAAAGAAAATGTTTTTTTACTATTTAATAAAAAATAATCCGAAAAAATATTGTTATTCCAGGCATAATTGGCGATTAATGATCTCAACCCTTGGACTCGGCCTTGATCATTAATTACCCTTATTACAACCCTTGTTTATTAAATATATACTCCATCCAAAACCGCCCTGTTTTGATATTATTTTCAATGTCATTTAAGCGACAGGAAAATCAAGAACGCAAACAAGGCATATAATTTATTACAGTTTTTCCAATTGCGCACCCCCTTTAAAATCTTTATTTTTATAGATGAAAAAAATAGTTTATATGAAAGTTGCGGATTTTCTGAAAGATTTTATTGTAAGATAGAAAAACAAATGATGTTCGGAAAATTAACAAACCCATAAATTGAAAAAACCCCTTTTAGGGGTTTAAAAATTAAATTTTCCCTTTCTTTTTAAAAAATATATAACTTATCTGTGTTAAAAAAAAGTTAAAGTTATTTGAATTTAAAATATGTTCTTATAAGCCATATTAAAACCATGGATACAACCCACAGCTAAGTAAAATATAAAAAAATTTTTTGACGAAGCCCCAAATTTTTTTTGGTTTTTTAAGACGAACCATGGCAAACCCTTTTATTTTAATTTTTTTAAAAATTTGTGTTGTATCCATAAACTATGGCTTAAAAAAATTTTTAAATTAAAAACCCCAATTATAAAAAAATGTTTTATTTGAAAAAAATTAGAAAAATTTTAATTTTAATCTTAAAAATGTTCCATTTAAAAAACGAAAGTGTTTTTTTCCCATCACCCGTTTTTATTTCCCCAAAAAATTTTTCAAAAAAATTTTTTTTTCAAAAAAAAAAATTTTTAAAATTTTTTGGGGGGAAAAAAAATCATAAAACCCAAAAGTCTGAAAAAAAATTAATACCAAAATTAATTAAAGATAAATTGTTAAATAAAGTTTAATAGTAAATGTAAAAACCACTAAAAGGGGGTTTTTAAATTATTAAAGGGGAAAATTTTTTTTTAAAAAAAAAAAAATTATTAAATTGTTTTGGGAAAACCTTTTTGATTTTTTTAAAAATAAACATGATATTGGATTAACCAAAAGATTATTCTTAGAGATAAATAAATCTTTTAAAATTTTTTTACAATTCTTTGTCTTAAAAAAAAACCCTTTTCTCCCCAAAGTCGGCCCCCGGAAGCGGTTTTTTAAAAAAGTTAATTAAAAATAAAATTTTTTTTTGGGTTGTCTAAAAAGTTAACTGGGGGCCGGTTATACAAAAACCCCATAAATCCCCCAGGCGGTGGTGAATGTATTAATGGTGGTCCACTATTAGTAACAATTTTTATTAAATTTATTTTCACACAAGGATTTCGAGATTTTAATATATTAAATTATTTCCATAACACCCTGTATATTCTGTACAAATCCGACAATCGTCCATGCTTTTTTAAAAAGTAAACTAAGAGTGTTTACTATTAACATGTTTGCAAAAACCCTTTGGTTCTTCTGTAAAAATTTAAAAAGGAACCCGGAAAAACCTTTGGGGAAACCTTGGCAGCAGCGGGGTATCACTCCTTTCACAAGTATGGAAAGGTTGAGTTTTTTTCCCCCTTGGAAATGAGCAAAAAAAAACCCTTCTCAAGCCATGAAAAAACTTGAGGAAAATTTAATTATTTTCTCAAAAAGTGACACTTTAGGAAGCTGATTAAAAACCTTTTTTTGTTATTTTCAACAAGCATAAGACTTTTTGGGGGAATTTTAATAATCTTGTAGAAAATTTTATTTACAAACTTTTTTTTTTTTTCCTAATCAATCCCAAAAAAAAAAAGAAAAAAAAAAAAAACAAACTAGATAATGCAATTTTTTTTTTTAAAAAAGTGAAATTTTTAAAAAGGGAAGTGGTAGAAGTTCGGGGTCGAAAAACCTGCTACGGGTGTTGGTAAAAAAAATTAAAAACTGATTTTTTAAAATACCGACATGGAAACAGCCCCATGATCTCGGGGAAGATGATCGATAGTATTTAAAAAAAAGGTGCAGTCTGGAAAAATGTTATTACTTTTGGGGAAAAAGGGGACAGGTAAAAATAGTATTTTGTCTATATAATTTAATTTTTCATTTTTTTTGTTGAAAATTTTTGTAAAAAATTTAATTGAAAATTTTTTAAAAATTTTTAAAAAAGGATAGCAAAGGTTTTTAAAAAATTTTCCGGAAAAAAAACACGCCTGGGTAGATTTTTTTTCTAAAAACGAGAGACTATGATGCGACAGGGCAACAACACGATTTGTAAAATTTCGGGGGGTGAATTGCAAAAAAAAAGGAAATTTTTCACTGTTACTTTATGAAATTGACGTCATCAATAGGGCCGAACTCTGGATTTTGGCTTTGTTTTTTGGTTTTAATTGTTTTTTTTTTATTAAATTTTAATGTATGAGTTATTAAAAATTAACGCCCCAAATTAAAAAACAAAAAAATTTAGCTATATTTGTGAAAAAAAAAAAATTTTAAAAAAAATTTTTAATTTTTAATTTTTTAAATTAAGAAAAAAGTTTATTAGGTAATTGTATAATTATAATACAAAATTAAAAAGGTTTTTTTTGGAACAAAGAAATTAAATTCAAATAGGGAATTTTTAAATTTTTTTTCCAAAATTTCAATTTTTTATAAAAAATTTAAAATTTTTGGTTTAAAACTTTAAGTTAAAAATTTAAAGAAAGGGGCCTTCAATTATTAAGGTTGTTAAACATAATTTTTTTAAATTCGTGTTAAAAGTTGTTAATATTTTTTAAAAATGTCCTTTTTAAAGAAACAAAAAAAATTTTTTTTGTTTTTAAAAAAAAAAATTTTTTAAGGAAAAAAATAAAACACCTGGAAAAATTTTATAAATATAAAATGTGGGGGAATTGAAAAAAAATTTCATTTTTAAAATAAATGAAAAAATCTGAAGTCGGGAACAAATTAATGGAAAAGTAGCTGAGTGGAGAGAAAGAAGGCAAAGCAGAGATTATACCTGGAGTTCTGTTCTTTCGGGAAAAACCATTTCTTTTTTTTTTAATATACATTTTTTATTATTATTTAAAAGGAAAAAAATTCGGGCCCAATACAAAAAAATTTCTTTTTTTGGTTTAGTACGAAAATTAAAAAAAGGCTAAAAAAAAACTTTATTTATAAACAAAATACCCGTAGATTTTTAATTCACTAGTATTTTTTTTTTTTTTTGAAAAATAAGTTATGTTTAACAAAAAATTTTGGCTTTTTTTTAAAAATTTTTAAACTTGATTAAGTTTTAAATGCAAAAAATAGTGTTTTTTTAAGTATTTAACTTTTTAACTGATTTGTAAATGGTTTTTTTTTTTTTTTGCATAATTGAATTTTTGTTGTGTTTCCAAAGAATATAAACCTCAATAAGAACGACATAAAGTTCCCAATAGCATTGGTTATATGGGAAACAAATTTCGACGTCACGTTTTTGACGGAATGACATTAAAAAACGGGGGGGGTGGGGAAATATCAACGGGAAAAATTAGTTTTAAAAGGGGCAAAAAAAATTAAAAAGTTCTTACGTTTTATCCTGAATAATCGTTTTAAAAGGGTTTTTTTTTAGTCTTTTTTGGGGGGGTTTTCTCAAAAAAAAATTTGATTATTTTTGAGAAAAAATTGTTTTGGGCAAAGCGTGTTTTTTAAAGGGGGTTTAAAAGTTGAAATTTTTCTTAAAAAATATTAATATTATGTAATTTTTGGGGGCAGATGCAAAATAATTATAAAAAATTTATTTCAAAATTGTAATAAAACAATGGTAAGTGTTAAATATATGGTTTTGAGGTTTGAGTACCTTTTTAATTAAATTTTGTAATCCCTTTTTTCCCCTTTTTGCTGTATAACATTTTGAAAAAAAAAAAAAAAAAGTATACAGTTTTTTTTTTGCTAATTATTCTTGATGCATCACCCATTTCAAAGAAAAAAAAAAAAAAATTTAAAAAATTTACCCCTGGGTTTCTGGGCTCAAAATTCAGTGGAGGGGGGTTTTTTTTTAAAAAAGGGACCTTTTAAAACCCTTTTTTACCTTTTATAACTAACTTTCATTTTTTTTTGTAAAAAAAACATTACAATTAT
>JAHBCN010023371.1:0-12654 GCA_019359885.1 Listronotus oregonensis | reverse complement strand
TGTAAACAATATTCACCAACACGCGGGCACGATAAACTGTGTCTGAACTACAGCGGGACACGTCTCGGAGTCGAGGGTGTCGTGCCAGGTCGCGCTGCGTCGTCAATTTGCGCCAATATATTCAATCCTGTAGTTTACAAAACAACGTGCTGTGCTGCGTCACCTCACACGTGCTATACGTGTTCCAATTTGCGCCTTGCCTAAATCCATGATGAACCCAAACAAAATATTTGTCTTAGTAGGCGTTTTTAAAACAAATGGTGTCGCTTGGTAAATAAATACATAAATATTTGTATTAGTACGTCAAATTATTTTAAATTTGTATTAAAAAAAATGTGCAACAGTTAAAAAGAATTTAATTTGAATTTGAATATGATTACTGAAGAAAAATAATGACTTATCTTTAATAATTCCGTAAAGAATGGAACGAGAAATAAAGCTCTCATGAAATTTTATGTCTCCTTTCAATTAATTATTTAATTGGAGTAAAAAACCATTGAAATAATCTTAAATAAGTCCGTAAATTTTGACGAGTAGCAATATAAAAAATTTTATTGCGACAATTTTTCCAAAAATTTAATTTTTTTGTATGATTCTTTATTGGCTTTTTGTGCAAAAATCAATATTTTACTTAGAAAAAGTTAATAACACAAAAATGATGACTTTACACGCCTGTAACTTTTTAAGTATTGACGATACAAAAAATATGTTAAAAACTTTTTTGTGGTCCGTTAGACCCACTACAAAATTGCTATTTAACTTTTTCGCCTAACTTTAATAGTTGAGCTGAAAAAAGCAAAAAACGGAAAATTTTGATTTTAAAGCTCTGTAAAAAATCAAATAGTGAAAACGGAAATTCAGCTCAATAAGGTTTTTTGATCCAAATTAACTGTATTATAAGGTATAGCCTTTGATTTTATAGAAAAAAAAATCCTGGGTTGCAAGAATAAATAAAGTCAAAAAATCATTTTTCTGTGTTATTTAAGCGGTAAAAATTCAGATTCGATGATGGACCTCTTAAAATTGAAATAATGAGCTTCACTCCTAACAGGATATTGGTTTGGACGTATATTACAATATTTTAAGCAGAGAGCATGAAAAAAAAAAAACTTGTTTTTTTGGCACAGTCTAATGTAACATGTCACACATTGAGCATTACACGCAGTGAATACAGAAAGCTGAGTCGTTCGCGGCGAGGTGCTTATTATTGACAAATCTATAGAAAAAGCAGATCTTTGAGAATGTCGTCATAAGGATTAATTAACTAGTTACTCCTGGAGGGAACTGGCGAATGAAATGGGGATAGATGTAGAAGTATGTAAAAAAAATTTAACAGCCTATTGGCGTCGCCGTCGCTTCGAAGAAAGAAAGCTAAAATAAAGAAAAGCAGCGTAACTTTTTGTCATTATTGCCTTTCTAAAGGAAGTGTCTGTTTTGTCCACTTTTGGTCCGATCAAGTTAACCAGAAATTCAATATCTGTTGCACCCTTTCGCATGAAGTTTTTCTATTGTTCTGTGAATTTTTAAGAATGCTTAATGAAGTCTGTCCACCGTTTTTTGTCTGCTTCTGCACAAATTCGTTATTAAACGGTTTTTTTTTTGGTTTTCAAATAACAGTAGCGTACTAGCAGAACTGCAAACCCGTCCTACATGTCTGACATTTCCGACGACACCATGAAAACTAATGGTGGATCACTCGTGAACCGAGCATTTAAAAGCGAGCATTCGCTACGATGTGGTGATAAACTGAATGGGTTGCTGTAATGTAATGCTCGTAGTGAGCATTACAACGTTCGGTTACAAGTCAGTCGCCTCCTTTAAAGGGGGAAACACGCAAGCAACATTCCTCGATGTTTCTCCGTAAAAAAAAAATAGCGATGTTGAAATGTTATCCGCCACAAGTGCAATATCGGTTAGCAATATCAAGTATTGGCGTGTTGCCAACCATTATTGTCCTGTCTGTACAAAGCTTAAGGAACATTACTAGGGTCGTGTATTATAATACCGGATTATCTCCACTTCTGTGGTTTTACCTTTAGTTTTCTAAAATGTGGATCTTATAAACATCTAGTTAGGTAAAGACTAGGATTAAACTTGAGAACTCCGGTAACGCTAATGGCCCGATTTTTTAAAAGAAAATAGAATAGGTTTGAACCTATGTTAAATATAAGGTTTTTTTGCGCAGTTTGCCGACTTTTTTATAATACCGGGCTTAAGTAAAACTTTAGACCAACTTTTTAAGGTATAACATTATGCTAAAAAATGTTTCTTTTTATACTTTTTAAAAACTTTAATTAATATTTATTTGTTCAATAGTCATGATGACAACATCCAAAAATTACTAACATTTTACAAATGACGATTTTTTTATACAAACTTTCGTGTCCATTGTAACCCCCAAGGGATCTATTTTTAAAAATTTTAAAACAGATCATTTTTAATCGTAATCAATAGCCTACATACCAATTTTTATACTTCGTAGACTAAATGACGTAGTTCTATACAAACTTTCATTGCCTATTCTACTCATTTAAGGGGGGGGGAGGTTCATAAAACCCTTTCCTAGCTGACGTTGTTGATCTAAACAAACTTTTATTCCTATTTCAACCCTTCAACAAATGTATATACAAAATGGAAAAACATATCGTTTTAATCGTAATTAATAGCTTACATATCAATTTTTATAAGTCCAGAAATGACGAAGTTGTATACAATTTTCACCCCGCATTCTACCCTAGTAGAAGGAAACTTTTCTGAAAACCTTTTTTAGGATCTTATTCAAATCACCCTTCGCCAAATTTTTTTCCATTCTACCAATTTTGGGATTAATTTAATATTAATAATATTATATTAAATATAAATTATATATATAAATTATATATAATATATATATATATATAATATATATAATTTATATTATATTAATATATATAATAATTTAATTTATTATTATATATTATTTTTAAATATTAATATATATATATTAAATATATATATATATATATATATATATATATATATATATATATATATATATATATATATATATATATATATATATATATATATATAAAATAATTTTTAAAATTTTTATATATATATATATATATATATATATTGTGCTGAAAAAATCGAGTCAAATTTTGTTTCTGAACCCCACAAAAAATTCCCTTCCAGATATTGAGATAGCCGAAATTTGGGCTCGATTAAACGACGTTAACCCGTGCCGCTCGTCGCTCAAAGTTTGAAAAACCCAATTTTTGGCAAAAAGCTGACATAATAAGCCATAACTCAAGAACGGTAATATAAAAACACGTTTAATATCTCAAAAGATAGCTAATATTGTTCTTTAAAATTTATATTCTATACATAATTGTTGATATTTTAAGTCAAACGGAGTTACAACAGCCTTTGACCCCAAAAACGAACCAGGTACCAGTGAGCTCGTTTGGGATATTCTGAGAATTTACGGGTTTTTACATTATGTGTCTCGGATTTAACATTTTCTTTGTTAAAAAGTATTTTGGAACTCAATTTTCAAACATAAAAATTTTTGTTCAAATTTAATCTTTTATTATATGGTCATTACCTGACTAGTTTCCAAAGGAGGACCCTTTTTACAGGTAAAAAGGAGGGTAAATCTAATTTCTATTTTAGGGATGGTATTTTTCAGCGTAAACGATTTCATTTATTCAGTTTAGTTTCTAAAGTGCCTTTGAGCTGTTAGATCGAAAATTATCTAGGAAGATATTTTAACGTTTTTTTGTTTTTTTTTTAATTTTCCAAGTGTGTTTATTGTTTTTATAACTATTATAGTATTTTTTAAAAGACATTTGAAAACATTTTATTGAAATTAAAGTTTGTAATATATTTTAACTGTTATTTACCTATTAAACTCTGGAATGGCATCCACCAGGTGTACAAAGCCGGACCAAGGATAAAATATTTTTGTGGGCTATCCCATTCACCAGATCACCGGTTGTAAATCCCTCAAATCGTCAAGTTTTGTGTGCTTTATTTTATAATTTACGTACTGTGAAATTAACTGTAAGAGAATCAGCAAAACTTGCCATACGAGAAGTGTTCATTTTTTGGGAGAAAGCTCGAATTCCGACTAAACATGAGCAAGATGCAATTACTAAGCTAAAAAAACTTCACGCCGAGTGGAGAACTCTTCAAAAAGATCGGAAGAAAACATCGGAAGCGGTTAAGAACAAATTTAAACAGTTTGTTGAAAAGTTGGACGATCTCTTTGATATTGCTCAACAAGATGCCTTGGCTCTGAAAAAGGCAGAAGGGCCGCCCAGGTTCCATGACTGGAGTGGATCTCAAGTTGTCTCGAGCTGAAGAAATCAAGGCGCAAAAGAAACTTGCAAAAATGAACCGACAAATCCAAGAAAGAACTTTTGATATTGGTGAGTTTTTTTTTATTAATAATATTCTAAAAATAGATAAATAATAGATTATAGATATTTTTTAAATAATACTTATTAATAATTAGAAGTAGGTAATTTAGTACCTATGTATTATTACTCTTCTGCTAAAACGACAAGTTTTTATATTTTTTCTTTCTTTTGTTGCTTCTTAGAGATGGATAATGAAGACGAGTTCGAAGAAGAAGAAGAAAAAGAAGACACTGAAGAGGACAGCATCCACCAGGAACTTGAGAGCTTGGAGGAAATGGACATCCCTAAAGAAGCTGTAGAAGATCCAGGACCATCTGAGAGCAAGAGGATGAAAGTTTCATTTGCAAGGGGCGTTAAAGAGATTTTAAACATGAAACTGTCGATTTTGTTAGATCGATGTAAAGTATCCGACAGAAATGCCACGAGAATTTTAATAGCTACTCTAGAAGCACTAAACCTTGACCCTCTTGAGTACAAAGTATCGAAAACTTTATTGCATTATAGAAGGCAAATGTTCAGAGAACAATATACTAAAAAATTTTTTGATAAAGTGAACATACCTGAAAAAGAGCCCGTGGTTGTCCATTCGGACGGTAAACTTTTACCGGTTATTTTAAAAAATGAGCAATGTTAGCGAATAGCTATTGCTATTTCATATGGCGAAAAGGAACAGCTGCTGGGAGTTCCTGTAACAGCAAACAGCTCTGGAGAGGAGCAAGCCGTAGCCGTATATGAATGTCTACATGAATGGGGTCTTCCCAACACCGTCAAGGCGATGTGCTTCGACACGACAGCATCCAACACGGGAAGATTCAAAGGAGCATGCGTCATATTGGAGTAAATGTTAGGAAGAGAATTGTTATACCTAGCTTGCCGTCACCATATCTTGGAAATTCTGTTAAGAGGCGTATTCGACACAAAAATGGGATCAACCACTGGACCTCATCCAGACATTTTTAAGAGATTCCTTACTGCGTGGCCCAAGATGGACAAAGGAAAATACGACACAGGGATCAGTGACAATCTAATACAAAAGCAGCTAACTCCAGAAGTAATTGCAAATGTAACTGCTGAATTCAAGACCAAATTAACTGAGAGCCACCCCAGAGATGACTACAAGGAGCTATTGCAGTTGGTTCTCGTATTTGTTGGATCACTAGACGGCAATGTTGTGGGTTTTAGAACTCCAGGAGCCATTCATCACGCTAGGTGGATGGCAAAGGCTATTTACTGCTTAAAAATATTCATTTTTCGTCGTCAATTTAAGATGTCTAAAGAAGAAGAAAGTTCGGGTGCTATTTCGTTTTCCTAGTTAAAATTTATTGTCAAGCTTGGTTTAGTGCTCCAAAGCTTATCTTGCACCAAAGCAAGATTTAGGTTTTTGCATAGTCTGTTAGACTATAAAGAATTGACAACGACATTGCAGAAATAGCTCTGACCAAATTTTCGAATCATTTGTGGTATTTGAATGCAGAGTTGGTGGGATTATCGTTTTTTGATCCCACCATTACAGACGATGAAAAGTTGTTAATGGCTAACAAATTGCTCAGTAGCACAGATGAACCATCAGTGCACGCTAGGGTTGTAAATCCAAAAGTTAGTAAAGAAAAATTAAAAGAGGTAGTTGACGAGATTGGAAATTTACTTACCAAAGAAACGTTTACCTTCTTTGACCGATTTAATATAAAAAGATTTCCTAAGACAACATCCAAACACCTGGCCTCAAACTAATGACTTCCAAGAAGGATTAAAAATTGTCAAAACATTAAAAGTAGTTAATGATATGGCTGAGCGTGGTGTAAAATTAATAACCGACTTTAACAACCTTCTTACAAAAGATGAAGAACAAAAGCAATATGTCCTGCAAGTTGTAAGTAAATGCCGAGCATTATATCCTGACGTTTCAAAAACTACTTTAACAAAAGCTCTAGAATAGATTAGATAACTATGTAAAATTATCAACTCATGTAGGTACTACGTCTGTATCTTTTCTGTGTCTGTTTTGTATGTATTATATACCTGATTTTTATATTTTAAAATAAAAAATGTCATTAGAATAAGTATTACTTGTTTTTTTTTTATTATATATATACTTAAAACTCGAAAATATACCAAAAAAAGCAAAATATACGAAGTATGCTCCTAGTGGTACCAGGTCACGTTTTTGGGGCTAAAGGCTGTTGTAACTCGGTTTGACTTAAAATTAACAACAATTATGTATAGAATATAAATTTTGAAGAACAAAATTAGCTTTCTTTAAGATATTAAGCGTGTTTTATTATTTACCATTCTGGAGTTATGGCTCCATATTCAGCTCTTTGGCCAAAAATTTTAATTTTTTCAAACTTTGAGCGACGAGCGGCACGGGTTAACTTCGTTTAATCGAGCTCAAATTTCGGCTATCTCAATATCTGGAAGGGGAATCGTTTTGTGGGTCCAGACGAACAAAATTCCGACATTTTTTTCCCCATATATGAGATCCGGTCACTCTAATATATATATATATATATATATATATATATATATATATATATATATATATATATATATATATATATATATATATATATATATATATATATATATATATATATATATATATATAATGAATGAATGAATAAGTGACCTTTTGATTTTATAGACCTAGATTGATTTTTAATTATTAAACTTAGAAATACAGTAGTCCGCCATGACACCAATTAATCATAGCAAATTACGTCACGATACTGTAAACGACATTTTGTGTCGTGTCTATTACAAGAGTCTTTTCACCGTTTATCTGCTTTTATCCAGTCCTTTGTGGTTCCCAGCGATCAATTGCCTGGTTTGAAGTTACCAAAACCATAATTTAATCATAAAACAAGAATTCACTTAAGCAAATAGCTCTAATTTGTCGAGAGTTGATTTGTTAACTCGCATCTAGAGATACTCCGTTATCACGGGCTTCTTGACAGTGTTGACACATAAAACATGCTTTATTATACAGGAACTTGGCGCGTTATTTAAAAATTAGGCTTTTTCTAAATAATACATTTAATGTAAAAAAGCAAATCATGGGTCTTTTCTAATACGTCTACGCATTTTTACGTCTGATATAATTGGGGAAAATAAAAAGCCGCTTTGATAACCAGAACTAACCATGACCGACAAGAACTTAGGGCTTTTGAATTTGTCTAAATTATCCCTACATAGAAGTTATTAACAAATTTTTTATAATTTTTGATATGGTAGAAGTTATAATTTTTTTAAAGTGTAATTATATATTCCCTGGGTTTTTTCTAATACGTTGCTAAAATGTTGTGTATAACTTCTATAAATAATTTAGACGAATTCAAAAGCCCTAAGTTCTAGTCGGTCATGGTTAGATCCGGTTAGCAAAGCGGATTTTTATTTTCCCCAATTATATTTCAGACGTAAAAACGCGGGGACGTATTAAAAAAGACGTTAAATTATTACATTAAAATGTAATTTTTTAGCCGAGTCCCTGCATAATAAAGCGTTTCATGTGTCAACACTGTCAAGAAGCTCGTGATCACGGGGTATCTCTAGACGAGAGTGATTTATTAACGCTAGCAGAGTTTCTTGCGCAGATATTAAGACTAAAATCCGTGAAATTGGCTTTATCATAAATAATATGTATTTTAGAATAATTTAACTTTAGACACCTTTTAATTAAAGTTTTAATGAAAAAACCATGTTACTAAAATCTGTTAAGTTTCATACATAGCACAAGATGCATATTATGCCCATTACACTATTTTAGAATTGAGTGAAATAAAGTAAAAACTTATCAAGTAAACTTAGCAGACATAATTGGAGAAATTAAACATACAGATTTGGGATTTCGTCATGCAAGATTAAGTTACTTTTTTTGTATCGTTTGGTAGTGTGCAATATAAACAAATAGCTTGCTCGGAGTTTTTATTGATATGTTATAACCTTTGAGCATATACCTACTAGAGCTGGCCTTGCCGCTTGGCAGTGCGAAAGAGAAAGAATAATGACAATATAACCTTTCTTTCTCGCTCCAACGTGATGATTGGTCGGCCCCTCTCCGTTGACCAATCAGCCCGTTGAAGCGAGAAAGAAAGGTTATACTGCAATACTGCGATTCTTCTTTCTCTCTCGCACGCTTAGTCGCACTGTCGAGCGGCACGGCTTTCCCTATAGTGGAACGCAAAAGCCGTAAAAATGTAATGTAATGTGTGTTTTTTAAGGTATAACTAGATGAGACCTTTACAGAATTATAGCTTAGAATTTTTTTATAACGGAAAATGTCATAAATCTGTCATAATTATTGTTTCTTACTTTTTTACACTTACCTCGCGATATCTCCGTCACTAATTAAGATAGTTGAGATTTTTTTTTAATGATGGATAAAATGTAAACGAAGATAACTGTAACAATTAATTATTTTAAAGAGGCTTTGTTATTTTGTAAACCCAAGACAAACTTGAACATTTACTTTTCTACATCACTTTTTAAGGAAAGTTTTTTTTTAATTCGGAGAAAAACTTTTTTTCCCCATTTGGGCCTCCTTTGCCCCTTCCCCAAGCTAAACCGCCCGCTCGCTCGGCCTGATCCGGATTATTTCATTATTTTATTTATGTATGTGAGAGGGGAAACTTTCATACAAAATAGCGAATATTTCATTATAATGCTTTACTTAATAATTGAAAGATAAATAGAATATTTTCCTTTTTATTTGACTGATTATAATTTTCACTGAAATATTTTTAGGTATTTATTATATTATAAGCAATTTTTTAGACGAAATGTTTTTACAGAAACTCAAAAGCGTTAAAATTTTTTCATAATCAATAACGTAGCTTATTAGCTTTAAACTGCATACTAAATGATAACTATATATTCCTAATCCCATTTGAAAATTTTTTTCGATACAATTTGTCCTGAAGGCTCATAATAATATTGCAAGGAATAGCTGCTTCTGAAACAATTTTATCGTGAACATTATAGTAACTTTCATTATCAATTAACCATTATACAAATTTTAGCAATTCATTAGGAACCTGCTTTTCAAACCCTGTCTGACTTATATCACTTGGAAGCGGAAAATGAGTTTGTGGGTTTTTGAATTCTTTCATTTTTTTTTTAGTATACCCGCCGCCTTGTGTAGAATTACAACTTCTTTTTCATCAAAAGGCTGATAATACTGATCTGATTTTTTTTTAAATGAGTCTGAGCTAATTCTCTCTGATTCTGATGAAGTACTACTATCTAGACTGCTACGGACTCTTAATGGTTCTAGAGTTGTGGAAACATCTAATTTATTTCGACAAGATGTGATATTTCGAGTGCTTATGTACCAACAATAACAGTTTTTCATGATATTTAGCGTCGTAGGCAAAAAGATCATCGTATCCTGCTAATTTAGAAATAATTTCTATATCATGTCTCTTTTTGGCAGCTGCCATAATTTTTAAATACGTATTTCTACCAGTCCCAAAAAAAAACGGCTGCGGATACTTCCAATAACTTAACAATAATTATTTTAGCAATTACTTACCAGTCTGTACAGATGTTAAAACTATTTTCCTTTTTTTGCCTGATTTATTGCAGATAAAAAACTAATTGATATTTTAACTTTTTATTTCGATAATTAGTATAACCACCTCTATTTTTTACCACTTCAATGAGTCTCTTTGGCAGCGTTTCATATAGGGTTTTAATATAATTTTGATCTAACTTTTTCCACACATCTTGCATAGCATTTTTTAATTGTTCAACATTGTTATATTGTTTACTATTTAGGTACACAGCACGTGAGTTTACCCAACAATTTTCAATAATATTTAAATCAGGGGAGCGCGCTGGCCATGTTAAAACTTGAATATTATGTTTTGAAAAATAGTCTTTACCGAATTTTGCAGTATGAACAGCCGCATTGTCTTGCTGGAAAATATAATTCTGACCACCAATTTGTGTTCCGTATTTAGCTAACTGTTTGTCGATCAATTTTATATAACCTACACCATTTATTTTCCCAGAGATAAATTTTATTTCTCTCTTCCCTTCAAAACCTATAGCAGCCCAACACATAACACTCCCTCCACCAAATTGTCTACGACTTAAAATTAGTTCGTCTTTTCTTAAATCATGATAGTAATACTTATACCCATCAGGGGCATCCAAAATAAACCTCTTTTCGTCCGAAAATGTTACATGACGCCACTTTTTTTTCCATGCGATATATTCTTCGGCAAGTCGTAAGCGTTCTTGCTTATGTTTTTCACTTAAAGGTGTTTTTTTTAATAATTTCTTTCTGATTAAATGTCCAACATTATTTAGGAGACGTTGAACATTCCTTACATTCGTTTTTACGCCAGCTACAGAAGCGATTTGATTCGCTGCTAACGTAGAATTTGAAGCAACTCGCAAAATGGCTCGTCTATCTCTATCACTTATGGCCCTTGGCCGACCTCCGGGATTTTTTTAAAGTAATTTTCTGGATCTCTTAAATAATTCATAATGACTTTTCTAGATCTATTTAGTATATTTGCTATTTGTGACACATTAAATTTGTGTTTTTTTAGATTATAAATAGTATTTATTTTAACTAATCTAAGTTTTTTTTCCACGAGGCATGATAAAAATATAAACAAATATTTTAAATCCGTAATACCTAAAAAAACGTATGGCATTCACAAACAAAACAAAACGTAGTTATGGTTTGCCAGACAACTGCGCACCAAATGTGTGATATAGTTTTGTCGCGTCGTTCGAGAGGCATGCTTTTACGCGGTACCTATACGTAAACAATAGTTGTTTCTTTCTAATATTTACATGAATACTTTGACTCACTGTCCTTAATGGTAGAATAAAAAAGCTAAAAATTTATTTGTATTAAGAGTTGTAAAGGAAAAGGTGTAGTGTGCTAAAGTTTTGTCGCGGGGTGTACACCTTATTAAAATAAAATTAAAATATACCTAGTAGTTCAATAATTGTTTTAAAAATCTTGATTCCATTGAAGCTTTTTTTGGGAGCCCATATTTCCGAAAAGAAGACCTTGTGGTATTCTTTTCACGTATTCTTTTATATCCTAAAGATTGTTTCCACATTTTCTTAGATACCTTGTACACTTTAGAATTCACTGTATAAATAAAATAAAAAATAATTAAATTTTTGTTGCGCCCCTCAGGTTTACTGTTTGCATTTACGCGACGTCACCAGCAACGCCATGGCATAAGTAAGCGTCTTGGCGGAAATGTAAAGCTTAAAATTTAAATCGTATGTTTTTCCTACCACAGCTTACTTTTTAAGCAAATACACTGTTCAAATAAAATTAACGGAACACCTTTTAGTCTATTTGTAACTTTTAAGGCGTTAATAACATCCAGATCAATCTTACATATTTCAAAATAGACACACATTTTCTCACAATAAATCAAAGAATGTGTCATTTAATTAATCATTTACTCCTAAGAAAAAAACTTACTAACAAAAAAATATAGGAAAAACAATGTGTCAAATCTCATTTATTATTCATCCTATCAAAAATATTCGTATAATTTTGTAAATAAACAATTAAAAAATCTGTATGTTTTGTTCCATAAAATATTTTGTATCTCTATAAAAGCTATAAAAGCCACAGGGAATTCTTTTTGACGTGAATTATGTACAGGGTTATTTATTTTAAAGTAAACAGGGCTTTATTTTTGAACTTCCCCTACTTTTTAAAAAAAAAAATATAGTCATTTCGTGTATTTTTTTCCGTAAAAGAAAATCCAACAGAAAAAAATATTTGAAACAAAAACAAAAGAGTTACAGCACGAGTGACCTATTTTTTAAATGTATATTTTTATATCAGTAGATAGAGATTTTCACGAGGAATTTGATAATATAGGGGTTGCTGGGTTCATTTCCTGCGGTTCTGCTGCAATTATCTAAAAACTGCATGATACTATAAGGATAGTTTCACCTGAAAAAACCTGGCTGCCACAGGTCACAGGGGCTTATTTGTCAAAGTCAAGAATTTAAAAAATACGTTCATTACTTTTTGGGTAGTTTTATAATGAGGTTTTATCAAAAAACGGCTTCAAATTATAACTTCCATTTAAATGTGGAGAAAACGTCAGGGAAACACAACAAAAATGTTGCAAATTTCCCCGAAATATATCACACGGAAAAAAAAATATACTAAATTTAACATAATAATATTATTTAAGGTTATCTTAGCTTTGTATATCCCCAAGACTATATCGTTTTAATTTGAGAATTTAAAATCTTC
>JAHBCN010023370.1:0-12694 GCA_019359885.1 Listronotus oregonensis | reverse complement strand
AGCTAAAGCTTTTACAGAATGAAAAATTGCCTTACTATAAGTATACTCCCGAACCTATTCTCAAAAAACAATTAATTTAAATTGTACTGGGACAGAACTGTATTTTACAGACCAAACTGTTGTTCCAAAAGACCAGATATTGTTTGGTGGATTTTCCCGGAGGAAAACAACACTGATCTATGTCGCTATCCCGAACAACAACAACCTACGGGTGAAATACAATGAAAAGATTGCCAAATACAGAAACCTAGAAACACAAATAAAAAGACAGTCGGGAATGAATAACTTCCAAACGATCCCCATAATTTTATCAACAACTGGCATTATACCAAAAACTCTTTTACAAAACATCAAGGGACTAAGCTTCGGTGAACATCTGTATAAGGTCATGCAAAAGGCAGTGCTACTTGCGGCCGCTCGGACTGTCCGGAAATTTGTGGAGAATACAGCAGAACCTAAGAGAACCTAGAGCCCGAAAATATGGAAAGGGTTCCCACAGTTATCTGAAGATATCTGGGATGAGTAAATGTTCCCCTTAGAGGAAGTGCAAAGCCGTGTGGCTTGAAATCATAATAATAATAATAATAATAATAATAATAATAATAATAATAATAATATATATACCGAAACATAGAAAGACCAATTTTAAATCTCGAAAGCTCACGTTTGGGTTTTTGAAATCTGCTGAGCTCAAGTCTGAGACCGAGGGTTTCCTACTAGCATGCCAGGATGGGGTGATAAACACGTTGGTATACCGAAGCCAGTTTTCTAACATTCCTGGTACTGCTTGTCGAGCTTGTCGACAGCAACCCGAAACACTAATGCACTTATTGTCATCCTGTCCAGTGCATGCTGTAAGTGGTTACATCCACCAACATAACGATGCGCTTCGGGTACTTTATTATCACCTCAGGCTTTAAACGGCATCGACAAAACGGCAATTTTGCCATTTGCCCCGGCGATATCGAGGCAGTAGTGGAGAATGACAACTGTCGCATATATTGGAATTATGCATTCCCAACTACGCATCAAATTCGCGCCAATAAACCTGATATCGTTCTCCTTGATAAAAGAAATAACTCTATGTATGTAAATTGATTTCTCCGCCCCAGGGGAAAACTAACATCGATATAAAGGAAGGGGAGAAACGAGCCAAATACCAGGATCTACTTGGCGAACTTCGTAGGCTCTATCCGGAGTATAACGGGGATTGGTTGTCCTGATTGTCGGCGTTTTGGGGGCATAAAGGAAAATTTTTTGGGGGGGAGCTGAAGTGTATTCCCGCATGTCAACATTCACCCGAACAACTGGTGATGAAAATGCAGAAATCTGTTGTCCTTGGGTCCCTTCGTTTACTGAGGCAAATGAATTTGGCCGAAGATCACCCGACCGAGCGGACGCGAGGAGGGTCTTCGAAAACGGGGTGGCCTTCCGCATGACGCCCTTATGGGGTCGGAGCCATGGGATACGTCATGTCGGATCTTTCAAAATAATAAGTAACTGAATTCAAAATAAATATCATTTTCTAGCAAATATTCCTGGATTTTAGTTTTTGAATTTTGATGAAGCTGGTGCTTTGTTTAGCAGACGGCTGTGGTAGCTTGGGTTATCCATGACAATAACACTGTTGTTTGAAATTTTTTTTAAAAAAGATAATTTTGAAATTAGTTTTCAAAAAGTTTTGCACTTGTATCCTTATGATAATCCAAGCTAGAATCCTTAATATTCTTTGCAGACAACAGCAAGCAGTTTGGGACAAATCCGTCTTCTGAACCAGCGTGTATTATAGTAATGCGTTTTTCTTTATTTGAAGGTGCTTTCGTCTGACAGTTTTGACTGAAACCAACCCATCCTTTGGATACTATGTTGTCTTTATCGAACCATGTTTCATCAAGGTAAATCATGGATCTGTTTTCTAACCTATATCTTTTTATTTCTTGAAGGTAATTAAATCTCCAAGTGCGTAATCTACGATTCCATTACTACTTGTCTTTTGTCTATTTTGCGGTATTTAAATCTCATTCTATGGCAGTGGGGGCTCCTCCTTAGGTTTGCAGGTTTGCGCAACCCCCAAAAAAGGTTTAAAATAACATTTTAAAAATATGTATATTAATCATTACATAGTTACAGATTTTTTTAAAATTTATTCGAACATCTGTATTTATTTTTTTAATAATGTTATCTCGAAATAACAGCCAAATTATTAAAAAACTTGACTGCTTTCGCTAAAATATCATTAATTTAATATCGCTTCGCGTCGCGTCGCATCCTAGAAGCCGAAGCCGATGCGATGGTTGCAATCAAATTGCAAACCCAATTGGATTCATTACGAGCAGAGCTGCCCAAGTACTCGAATACTTTTACTCGTATTTTGGTTACGAATAAAAAAACTACTCGTGACTTTTACTCATAAGTATTGTTAATTTCAAATACTTATTACTCGTACTTTTAAGTAAATTTAAATGTATTCGTAAAATTCTACTCGTAGTATACGAGTAGAATTCGGCTCGGTAAAAACCATTCGTTTATGTTCTTCACCGTGGAATATCGCGCGGCACCCGACAAAGAAATTTGCCGCTTGGCGGTGCGCTTTGACTCTTTGGCGGGGCAGCCGCGCCGAAATCTTCAGAGGTTATTCTAGAGATTCTGGGGCATACACTTTCTTTCCCTGGAGCCACACGTTGGAATTCTTACTATGATTCCATTAAGAAAATTGTAAACAACAAAATGGTTGATTTGTTTGAACGGTTAAATTTAAAAAATTGTTTTTTTGAAAACTAACTTTTATATTTGGAACAATACTGTCAAAGGGTGGAACCATTGGCAGCTACTTTAGATGCTTTGAAAGGCGAAACTAATACATTTTACGGCCTTTTGGTCCCCTGTTTAGCTTCACTAAAAATAAACTAGGCAAACTATCAAAATCAATTTTAAATTTGCATCACCTTTAGTTAAAGCATGCCTAGATGGACTGCAAAGTAGGTTTAAACTTTTTTACGTTAGACTCCAAGTACATAGCGCTATAATAGCTTCGGTTGTACATCCTGAATTTAAGTTACGCTGGTATAATTTTATTAGTAAAACATACCCGCTGCCACCAAGTTTAACATCAATAGAAAAAATGATGGTGCGCAAATATATTTATTGATATTAAAGAGAATGTAGATGAAAATTCTGAAAGAGTTGCTTGTGATTCTTTACATAAGTTTTTCTATTTTGACCATTTTGAAACACATGAGAACGTTCCGGGAAAGATTTCTAGAATAAATCCAATTTTTCAGAAAAAGCAAAATTAGTTAAAAACCTAGCAGAATTAGAGTATTTAAGGTATATTAGTGATTCGCAAAGAATGTATGTTTAGTTTTTACGTTCTTGTATTTTTTAAAAGTTGTGATATGTTTTTATTTTAGAAATAAACTTAAGGTTTCAAGAAATTTTGTTTTTAGGTTTTTTTACCTATACATAATATGCCTAAATATTTTATATGCATGTGTCAAAAATAAGTAATATTTAGTACTGCGGTAAATAAAGACATTTTTTAATTTTAATTACTTTTTAGCATCTTTTATTACATTTTAAATTTGTAAAAGTATTCGTACTCTTTACTCGTAGTTTTACGAGTACTACCCATAACCGTAGGCTGCCTCTGTAAAATTACTTACGAGTAAAATACTTACAAATACATTTTATTGAGTACTCGTACTCGTAGATCATACGAATACGTTTTTTTTTTACTCGTGCACACCTCTGATTACGAGTACGCGTAAGTATATGGAGTTGCCTATCTTGGCATTGGGCGCTGAATTTAGTCTCATAAGCGGCATGCTGTTTGCAGTCCCACTGCAAACCTTTATTTATCTCGCAGGCTGATTTACGATTTATTGAAGTATAATTTGTTATTTTGGTTATATGTGTAACATATGTAGCTACTTGTATGATTTTTATTACAGTTTTTGTATGTCTATTTATTTACATTAAGTTTATTGTGGTTATTTATTTATTTTTTTAAAGAACCATTAGAATTGCAACCCCTTACTTTTTAACCCACGAGCCGCCACTGTTCTATGGAGCGTGGCACGGCTAAAATTTATATTGGTTTCGTCTTGGTCTAGCTTCTTTTGCAGTTTATCCAAGGTAGGTATAACTCCGCTTTCATAAAGACAATATATTTTCCTTCTTATTAGGTCCTGATCACTATTGTCTAAGCGGTGAGATTGAAAATCACTACGCTTTTTTCTTTTGTTCAATTTTTCACTAATAATAATATCCCTTATCGATATTGGAGTTTTTGAAAGTAAACAGGTTTCTTTTAAAGCTTCTTGTTTAATTAGACCTCTACTGATTAAAGTTTCATAAACATTTTTCACAACCTGTTTTACATCTAATGATAAATGGTTTCGACGCGACATAGTTATATTCTCGTAAAACAACTTTTTCGAATCGTACAGTAAAAACGGTTATTCAACACTGCCACCAAAAAATATTAGCCAAAATATTTATTTGCCTAATGGTTAATACTCAAGAAATACCTGGCCTACCCCTGCCCTTATGAACAAATGGGTTTACCCAATAACAATAGGTAATAAAATCGTTAAAGATTTATTGAGGTATGATCCGTCAAAAGCCATAACGATATATTTTGAGACAGACTATACTTATGCTCCGAAAGGAGTTAAGGTCCAAAAATCGACCAAGAACGTGTTAGCATCAGTTTTTTTGGGTGCAAAACTGATACAACTATGCTTAAACTTATTATTGTAAAATTTTAAACCAGCTGAATATAAAAATTGGCAAGAAAAGATCTGGTTTACAGAAAAAAAAATTTTTTCCCAAGATATTGCACTTTCTCAAACAGCTCAAAATAAAATAATGAAAATGAGTGAATTGAAGTACAGTACTTCTGGCTTTTCCCACATTTCAAACAACTTAGGCTTGGGTACCGAAAGAACGTTGTAGGTGCAGAAACCTTAAAAATATTTAAACAGAGCCACCAATGGTGTTTGTATTCACAGAAATAATAAAAAGCAATAAAAGTGGCTCATCGACATGTTTTTCGAAAAGAAACATTATGCTAATAAGGAATTCCTTGTAAATGACCGTTATCGCCTCCTCAACGTGTTTAGGATGTTGTGGGCCGTCCCGGCCAATTGTTGTTCTTGTCCTCCTGGCTCATCTTTAAAACATTCAAATCCGATTTAAAAGGACCATCTAAGTTATAAAGCCGCTCAAAAGCCGATCGAGGCTTTTAAAATGGAAATTAGGAAATTTGTGGAGTATACTGAAAGATATTTTAAGTATTGAAATTGGGGATGAAGTAAAGGGAAAAATAGAATATAGCAAAAGCTTACGTTTTATTTGTTTTTGGATAATTCTCCTTTTAGTCTAAACAAGAAGTGAGTTTTCTGCAAAAATGAGTTTTCCGCTAATATCTGCCAAAATATGCGAATTAAAGAATTTTTGTGTAGACAAAAAATAAAGATCGTCTTATAATCTACAAAAATGGTCCTTACAATTTTTTCCGAAAAATCGATAGTTTTCGAGATAACGGGACCCCAAAGTCTCCTCATTTCAGATGCCGCTGTGCCGCTAGAATGCCGGTATCTTCATGGATTCACTCATAAGTAGGGACCGGACTTCGATAAAAAACCATTACAATTTCGAGCTTAAAATGGTATAGAATATACCGAATAAAAATGCAATAAATAATTTAATTTCCATTGGTATTTTGGGTTTTTATTTTGGTATTTTTATTCGATGTGATATCTTGCAAAATAATACAAAAGACGTGGCAATAGTAAAAAATTTAGAAGAGTTTTTGCAAGAACAAAATAATTAAACTATGATATTTTATAATGCTTTTATATAAATTAAATGAAATAAATTAAAATTAAAATAGACTTTTGGTCTATATAAATTTACAAATATTTGATTGCACCTCTATTCGGGTTCACATTTATGCAATTAACCCCCCAAACATGGTTTTGTTAGTGGAAATGCAACTTTCCAAGTGCAGTACGAAAACTCTTCGGGCCTATTTGTTGTGAGCTCGTAAAAGCCAGTTCCGTTACATAGGGCAAGTCACAGGGTAAATCCTATTATATTTGTGCCAAAATAATTTGTAATATTTAAACAGGTTTAAGTCGCTTACAGGTAAATAAAGAATGAGTACAAGTTAAAAAATGAAGTTGGAATGGCTCCATCCATATTCTACTTTTTTATTTGAAAGTAAAAGAGGCGTTTTTTTTTCTTTGGACAGTCCACGAAGGCTGTGGCCCAAACACTAACGTACCATGGGTGTCTTGAGTGTGGTGAGAGGGAGTTTGTTTACACGGGACTTAAATATTTGGAGACTTAAAGAAGAAGAGAAACCTTTTGCGGGTAGCAGTTTCCATAGTCTGGACACTATAGGGATGAAAGAACTACGAAAGCAGGAAGTTCGGGGCGTCTCTAGTTAAACTGTAAAAGGATGCATAAAAGTTGCACTAAGTATTGTTGGGAGCTGCCGAAGGAGATATTAAACTGGCCAACTTCTCTAAGCAGAAGCCGTGAAAATACCTAAAGAAGAGCGATAGATTCCTTTAACTCGTCGGGGCAAGAGGGCGAAAACTTTTTTGTAGGGGGTTATTTAAAACAACAGCCCTTTTCTGAATGAGTTGTGGAGGCCCTTCCCCAGACATAAGAACAATATTTTAAAGAAGGTCTAATTTGGGATACATACGGTATACAGATTGAAAGAAGAGAAATCCCAAACCCCAGTAATGAGACAAATTTTCCGGGGGCCCTCCAAATCACAGAACGAGAAATTATTTTAAAACGCAGACTTCTGAATGGATTTGTGTAAAGCTTTAATTGCAGCTGATATTCTTCTTCAAAAAATAAATCATTGGTCCACAGGGACATTTTGGAAAAACTACCACAGAAAAGTACCAGACGAATCAACTTTGCACAAAACTATGTTGATAAAGGTCTATTTACAAAGTATAGACAAAATACCACACACAATCTGAAAGGAAAAAAAGTTATGGTTTCGTGTCCACGATGAAACCACTGATATCAGGCTGCGTCTATGTTGCTAATATTATAGTTGCACCCTTAAGTTATCACGAACCTGAAAACTCATATTTAATTAACAGTAAATTTCTTTTTACAACCAGTAGGCAGACAACAACAAAATCTGTAGTAGAAAGTATTACTTTACTACTCTCAGTCACTAGTATTCAGCAAAGTGGCGTTTTGTTTCTTTTGGATAGTGCTGCCTATATGCTGAATGCAGGACGACAGTTAAAAGAACATTTTTCCAAATTGCTTCATTTGACATGTTTAGCTCATGCCCCACATAGAATATGCGAAATGATACGTAACTTTTATCCACAATTGCTACTTTAGTTATCGAGGTAAAAAAGTTTTAAGTTACCTGCGCGTATTAAAAAATTTAAAAATATGTGTCCTAATGTCGCATTACCGCCAACACCTGCTATTACAAGGTGGGGAATATGGCTATCAGCAACATATTACCATATAAATTATAATGTGGTAAAAAATATTATCGACAGTTTACAAGATGATGATTTAAGTGTGAAAAAAAGTAAAGCAGTGCACCAAATGTTAAATCGGATTTAAAATTTATTTTTGAAAATTTTGGATATCTTCCGGATGTGATTGAACAGTTATAAAAACGAAATGCTCCCCTAGTGCCTTTATTTCATGTATTTCAAATCACTATAACAAGCTTAAATTTGTTCCTAATAAAATTTGGTGAAAAATTTAAAATTTATGTAAAAAAAATATGGAAAAAACCGGATTTTAAATAAACATATTTTGGGGCAAAACAAAATAAAAGAACTGACTTGTAAAATCAATTTCGTTTTACCCCAATTACAAGCTGTGAAAGGAGCTTTTTAGACTTAGAGATATTTTAAATTATGAAAAAACCCTTTTTTACCAAAACCAACTTTAAAGACGTTAGTTATATCATGCAAATAAATCGTAAAACACTCCTGTTTTTTTTTTTATTTAAATTTTTAAAAATTTATTTATAATAATATCTCCTTAATACGCACGCCAATGAATTTATCAGACATAAAAAATGTATAGGGAACAAGCTCGTTCCGAAATCCGGGCCCTACTCATAAGGGGGCCCAAACGAATTGTTTCATTACTCCATAATGTACCTTTTTACAAGTTTCAATATCCCAGAAAATTTTCTACCATCTTTCTTGCGTTTTGATAAAAAGAAATGTTTTTTAATTTATTGATATTTTTTGAAAAAATGGTTTGTTATTAACATTTCTTTTTTATAATGATACCTTAGCAGGCGTTCAATGATCCCAGAAAATTTCCTTTACCATCTTTCTTGCGTTTTGATAAAAAGAAATGTTTTTCCCATCTGCATTTTTTAGTAAGAAACTACTACTACCACACCTATCAAGTGTGGAATGTTATGGACTTTTTGACGGCCGTTTTTTTTCGAAAAAAAAATTGTGTTGCCAAAAAAATGGTAAAGACCATTTTTGTAGTTCCCTTTCCCAAACTTCATTTTTTGTCCGAACAAAAATTCTCTTATTCCCTATTTTGGCAGATATTTGCGGGGGAACTATTTTTTGGGGGTTTGGGGACCATTTAGCGGGTTCCCCGTCGGAATCGTGATAAACTTTTTTTCCTCGAAAGCATTCGCGAAGACCTTTTCGTCACAAGGGAAAACTGTACAGATTTATTTACAGCTTTGGGTACCTTCAGATCTTCAGTTACTGGTCTAAATTGCAATTTTTATTTGCTGAAAAAATCGATGTGATGCAAATTCCTATATAGATAAAACATCTAAATCATCAGGTGCAGCTTTTATTCTTGATACATTTTAACAACGAAAATAATATAGTAAATTTTTAGACCGATGTATTTTTGTACCATTTGCCGTCGAGACTTATGGTCTCTGTGGCGATGAAGCCAAGAGCCTGGTCCGGAACATTGCCTCCAAAATTTCTTCTAATAAATCTCGTAGATTCATAATCCAGAAAGTAGGTCTTGCAATTCAAAGAGGTAACACCGGTTCAGAGATGGGTACCTTTTGGGACGAGACAGATTTGGAGGACATTTTGTGCGTTTAGTTTTATTAATATATTTTTTAAAATTACAATTAATATTTTGTCTTTTAATTTTAAATGATATATTACTTTAATATTGTATATTGTTTATTGTGTTTACCAAATAAATATAACAAAAAAAAATTAACAAACACGAAATAAAGAGTAAGTACGAAACAATATGGGCCAACTTTGTTTTTAGGTCGCCAGCACTTATGAAACATACCTTAAATGAAGGGTTGTTAAGTAAAATATCTTCTCCACTTCGTTTTGTATTGAATATTTCGTTTATATTTTGATTAAGTTTTACATTTGATGGCTTGGCTTGCAGTGACCTCAAAAAAATGTTGGCTTCTAATTTGTTTTGTACCTACTTTTGATTTCGGTTTTGTAGTTTGCATATTTTCACTTATAATATCCCTAGTGCATAAATTTTTACCGGAAATTTTTTAGGTCAAATATTTGAAAATTTTCTTAAAATATTCGTGACCGAAGAAAAAATTTTTGGTAGAATTTAAGCTCGTGGGATATTCGGAAGAAAATTTTGAACCCAGTATAAATTTCGAATAAAAATATAAATTCTACTTCAAGATTTTATGCTTAACAAAATGAAGCTTTTTTCTTAGTAAATTAAAATGCAAATTCCTAACTTTAGTTACATATAACCTTTATAAATAACTTAGAGACATCTTATATTTCCATCTTTTATCAACTTTAATCTACTAATATTAGTGGAACATCATTTACTTTTGATAATTATGACTTTTAAGTACCCTACTTCAAGATTTTATGCTTAACAAAATGAAGCTTTTTTCTTAGTAAAATAAAATGCAAATTTCTAACTTTAGTTGCATAGAATCTTTATAAATAATTTAAAGGCATCTTATATTTCTATCTTTTATTAACTTTTAATCTACTAATATTAGTGGAACATCAGTTACTTTTGATTATTAGTCTAGTAAAGCCCTATCTAAGGTGCTTGTTTCGCTGATGCGTTAAAAACGTCTAGGCGGCCATGAAATGTAAAAAGAACGTAGTAATGGCCGCTAGACTTTCAAAATATCAACTACGTAAAAATTGTGGTACTATCTAATTATTAAAAAACTGAATCGACAACAAGAAAAAATATACCTAGTGTATAGTATAAAAATGGCTTTAGACTTAACAAAATACGGATTGTGTAGTTTGTGCAAAGAATATTCAGACATTAAAAAATACCATCGTCAGCTTCCCTATTTATCAAAATGCATTGAAGATCTTAACTACGAAGAAACCACGGATGAAAAACTGTTTACAAGAGAATCCAAGAATATCTAGTAAAATTTTCATTAAAATTTATTAAATTTATTTAAAATAATTTTGGCAATACGGTTTTAAATAGGTTGTTAAGTTGATTTAAAAAATTTTTTTTTTTTTAATATTTAATTTGTCGAAAAACTTTTTTCTTTTAAAATGCATTTTTTTAACATTTTGCCTTTTTTTCAGGTAAGTTTTAGCACCACTTATTTGATACTCTTGGATCAGCTGATAAAAACGTTTACCCGATTTCCACCTCTTCATCTACTAATAGGTAATGCATCTTTTATCTGTTATTTTATTTACTATGACTAGTACCGCATGTTGGGTAAAACGTGTCTGGGAGGGGTGGGAGAGACATGGTGAATAACACAGATAATATACAGGGTCCTGCAGCTCACCTCCCGTCTTATGTAGCTCATTTATTATTCACTGTAAAATTTTCATATTTTGCAGACGTTACCTACGGTTCATTTCAGAAAAATAATTTTGGTTATACAGGGTGTCGCAAAAAAGTGTGACGTCACGATGGTGCTTTTTTTTAAAATGGAACACGTGTATTTTTTTATATATTTAAGGTCCCCTCTTTAGTCAACTATCTTCCTCAAAAATTTTGTCAACATCGGTTTAGTAATTTCAAAAAAAAAAATAAAATAAAAAAAAAAACGGTTTTGCCCATTGTATTTAAAAATGAATAAAAATACCCATAGGGCTTGAATAATAGAAAAACAAGGAACTTATTAAGTGGGGTTTAATATCAGTCGCTTATGTCTTTTTGGTTAATTCGAACTGTACGGGGTTTCAAAATTTAGTGTCAAACTCTTCAAATTTGGAAGAACTTTATTTTTCTTATTTTAAATACAAACCCCTGTATTTTTTTTAGGTCGTTAGATGTAAAATTTAAAAAAAAACATTTTCAAATTTTATAACCCCACCCAAAAATTCCAAACACTTTAAAAATTTATTCGTTGAAAACTCATTTTTGCATGTATTTTAAAAATAATACCATTATATAAAAATGATAGGTGGCTATGAAAAACAATTTATTGACATTAGAGTTTCCTAATAACGTTAATTTTTTTCCTAGAAATTGTTTAAAAAGTTACATAAATGTTAGCCAAAGTATTAAAAATTAAAAATTGGGTTTATTTAACTTTAAAAAGTTTTTTTTTTAAATTTTTAATTCAATTAATAAATAATAATAATTTTTCCAATTTTTATAATATGTCAAACTAAGATTTTGTAAGTTAAAAAAAACTCCATTGTCAATAATTTGTTTTTTATAGCCACCTATCATTTTTTTTTCAATGTTATTTTCTATTAAAATAGATGCGAAAATGAGTTTTTTAACGAATAACTTTTAATGTGTCAGGAATTTCGATAGGGGTTTTAATTAGAAAAATGTTTGTTTTTTAAATTTTACATCTAACGACCTAAAAATATAAAGGGGGTCGTATTTAAAATAAGAAAAATAAAAATGCTTTTAAAATTTTAAAAGTTTTAAAACCAAATTTTGGGCACATGCAGTTCGAATTAAAAACATGACATAAGCGACTGATATAACCCCACTTTAAAAAACTTGTTTAATTCCCCTTTTAAACAAGCCCTATGGGTATTTTTTTTTCATTTTTAAAAAACAATGGTCCCAAAAAAATTTTTTTATATTTTTTTTTTTTTTCTCAAAAAATTTCTGGACCGATGTTGACAAAATTTTAGAGGAAGGGAGGTTTACTACAAGAAAGGGACCCAAATATATAAAAAAATACACAGTGTTCCATTTAAAAAAAAACACCATCGTGACCCTCACACTTTTTTCGACAATTTTATAACCAAAAATTTTTTTTTGGGGAAAAACCCTAGGTTAAAGGAACCTTTGAAAATATGAAAATTTTACGGGGGTAAAAATGAGCCATAAGAAGGGATTCTTTCCGGAAAAAACGTGTACTACGTTTGATGACAGACTCCGGACGTCAAAATAAGTCGATTTGAGCAAACTTACCTATATTCAAAATTGCTTTAATTAACCTGCAGAGGGAGTCAAAGATTTTAAAAAATATTGGTTTTTCCTAACTTTTTTAAAAACGTGGAAGTCAATTTCAATAATTGTTGGTAATAAGTCTTGGGCTATAAAATGACGTTTGCTGTTGGCATAGTTATTGACTGTACTTAACCGAAAGTATTATAAACGTGACGTCATATGTAGTTATATCTTCTAATTTTTTATGTCATTGACTTACTAATAAATCAGATTTTCATTTCTGGTAAAACAATGTATTTGGAAGATTTTTCATCTTTTGCAAAATTTTACTAGGATAACT
>JAHBCN010023369.1:0-12672 GCA_019359885.1 Listronotus oregonensis | reverse complement strand
AATAAACCTTAAATAACATTAAATAATTAGAGTATAATACTATAATTTTAGATACCTTCAATATTATGGCGAATACATTTATTTTAAAGTCCTTCTTGGATACAGGCCAGAAATTTTTATAAAATGGGACTTCTTTGGAGTTATTATTTGGAATTTTTTGGCTATAAAAATGCGATAAATTAAGATATCGGCCTTTTATTCACATTTTGTTTGTATTCACGGCGCTTTTATGATAAAAATAGCTTAACCATAAGAAATTAAAATTTATGTGACTTTTTAGCCATTAAAAATGATATATTTTTGGGATTTTTACGAAATTTTTATTTTGTCATTTTTTAAATATATCGTCGTTATTGTTTTTTTTTTTGAAAGCACATGAAAAAATGAACAATAAAAAAATACGTAATTTTCTCGATTTTTACGAGAAATAAAAAATTTACAATTTAACAAGAAAAAAAATTCTTGAGCTTACCAAAACTAAGCAGAACTAATTAAAACCAACCAGAACTAAGTAATTGTTTAAAAGTTGTTGTTTGTTAACAAGTTCTGGTTAGTATAAAAATAAGGTTAATTTTTTCGTAAAATGGTAAACTTTTTTTTTTTTTTAATGGAAAAATCAAGATAATTTTTTTTAATTGTTCGTTTTTTCATGTACATTTTGAAAAAGTACTTTTAAAAATGTCATGTACTTTTAAAAAAGATACGATGATATTCTAAGAATCGTAAAAATGAAAATTTTGTTGAAACTCTTAAAAATGTATCATTTTTTTAATTTTTAAATGCCATAAACTTAATAAAAATAATTTTTATTTTTTAGAATCGATCTATTTTTTATCATAAATGCACCGTAAAAATAACTAAATAAAAAAAATTATAGTCAAAAATAGAGTGGTCCCCACTTCCAAAATAATTACCCACTTCGGTCCTGGTCCTGGGTTATAGAGATTGAGTAAGCTTAGTCCTAAATCTATGGTTTTCCTAACCCTGTAGGAAATCTGTCAGTTTTTTATAAATGTTTTTACGACTTCTGTTCCAAAGAATTAGTCAGTGCTATTGCTTCTCTAGCGGCTATCACAAAGTACCACTTACATTCTTTCCTTAACAGACTTACTGGACAGGCTCCCAATTTCCTACTTTGTTAGCAGCCCTATATTTACTCGGATTTTCACCTTTACCTTGTGTGTTAATTTTTAAGTGCGCGACTTATGTAGACGCTAATGTGGGTTTTTAGAAAGACTGGAGGCACCTTACTCTTACAACACAAGATACAGTACGATGCTTGATATTTCTTTACACGGGACCTACTTTTTTGATTTTTTTTTCAGTTGTTTTATCCTCTATAACAAGTTTTCACAAACTTTAGACAAATTAATGGTGATAAATTTACAAATGCAGTTAGGCAGTTTCTTGTTGATAGAGCATTTTATTCAGTTTTTTTTGTACCCCGTATTTTATTTTCCCTTTATACAAGTATTGATTTTGTGGATACTTCTTCCTTAAATAGTATATTACATAACAAGTGTGATAAGTAGGTTTTTAGCGCACGCAAAGTGAAGTTTGCAAAACGAGCTGCAGGCGAGTTTTGCATTCACTTAAGGGCGCTAAAAACGTTTACCACTCGAATTATGTATACTATTTTATCTACAACCGTCAGGTTCTTGTGTGATAATAACTTTTCTTAGACGTTTATCTTAATTTTACACGAGCATTTGATTTAACTACCAGTTACCTCGGTCGGTGTCAGTCATTGTCAAACTGACACCACCGCAAAAAAGCCATTGAAAACGGCAGTCGTAAATAGTGATGAGCAAAGCAAGACCAAGACTAAGACCGGGCTAGTCTTGGTCTTGGTCTTGGTCTTGCAAGTCTGGTCTTGGTCTTGCAAGCCCAAAGAAGGTCTTGGTCTTGGTCTTGGTCTTATACCACCCGGTCTTGGTCTTGGTCTTGGTCTTGCTGCACGAGTCTTGCTGGTCTTGCTTTTTTTGGTAGTAATAATTTAAATTAAGCAATCTTAGATAAAATATATATTTTTTAATACTTACAAATAAATAAAGATGGAGACTATATTTTTTGCTTTAAAATTTTTAAATATACCAATTTTAACCTACATTTAAATTATTTGATTAAAAAGGATATTTTAAATGTAGGGGTTTATTTATTTATAGCGCTTCATTTTAGTGATAGGAATTATTTAAATTTTCTTTGAAGAAGCATATAAAATTACAATACTGAGTACTCTGAGGGCAGAAAAAAAACTTTTAATTTCAACCAGATGTGAAATTTCCATGAAAATGATTCTGATATGTAAACATTGGTTTCTAATTCAAAAAAAAAGGTATTTAGAAAGCTTTTCAGTTCAAATAAACTTTCTATGTTCAAATTAGTGAAACATTTGCCGTACAAAGTTTGTACAAATACTTTATAAACATTCTGCATATACAAGGTGGCTCGATAGTGCGACAAAGATCGATATATCCGAAACCGTTCATAATGGTAAAAAACTTAGTATACAAAAATTATAGAAAAAAGGGCGTAAAATGTAAAATTATTCTCTATTTCAGAATTTTTCAAAAAATCCACTACCACTTAAGAAAACTTCCTCATTTTTAGCTTTTTACCTAAAATACAAAATTTGTATCAAAAAATTAATTTAAAAAAATCGCTTCCCTGTATATTATGCTGGAAATTCTCGAACTGTCATATAAGTACAATGTCGACGTAGATGATTTTTTATATATCATTTTCGGTTTTGACAAAAATGACGTCATCATTATACTTTTGGCATTATTTTTATATCCATCTTTGTCGGACCATTGAGTCACAATCCTAATATTTTTAAAACATGTTACTAAATCTACTAGTTATCGTTTTTAGATAATTTTATTAAAAAACGAAGTGATCGATTTAATTATTATTTTATTAACAAAACCTGTTACTCATAAAATAATCGCCTTTTTAGGCAGTTCTCGACACATTTTTTGTCATGTCTGTATGAAATACCTCTGTATATTGAATATAAAAATTGAATATTATAAATTAAAAAAAAGTGACAAAAGTGCAAGAGTCTTGCAGGTCGGTCTTGGTCTTGCGTAGTCTTGTACCCCTCGGTCTTGGTCTTGGTCTTGGTCTTGGTCTTGCATACCCCGGTCTTGGTCTTGGTCTTCTCAAGCGAGAAGGCGGTCTTGGTCTCGCTCTTGGTCTTGCTGCAAGATCAAGACCAAGGCCGCAAGACCAAGACCGGTCTCGCTCATCACTAGTCGTAAATATATTAAATGTGAGCAACTCGACTATTACGTTTAACTTTTAGGTATATTACCTGTATGTTAGGTAATTTACGTGAAGAGTTATTACTGTTAAACGATGTTTAAATAAACAATTTTTGAAAAGTCCTTACTATAAATGATCTTACCGCACTAGTGCGGTAAAGTGACACTTACCACACTAAAAATAGTGTTTGTAACCTTAGGTTACCGCACGGTTGTAGATAGAAATTCTTTTTTCTTTCCCCAAATATTTAGGTCCTATTTTAATAAACTACTTCTTACTTCACATAAAACCCCCACGGTACATTGGTACTTATAAGCTTTAAACCTTTGTGGACTGTCCCAAGATAAAAAAAAGAAAAATTGCAACAAGAAAAATTTGACGCAATAAAAAAGACTTTTAATCTGTAAAAACACAATAAAACAATAGCATTTGTTCAAATATTTGTAGAATGATCCGTGTAAAATATATCTTAAAAAAAATTAGAGGAATCACACCGTATAAAAGGTACAGGAAACCCAAAAAACTTAAAAAATATTGGTCTGTAAAATAATTTGGAGAGATCTTTTATTAAAAAAAAAAAAAAAGGAATTAACATATATTTTTAAAGAAAAAAAGTGAATCAGAAAGATAAGGTTGAATATCCGTAAAATAATTAATCATTTTTAATAAATCATATTGATGAATGAGTGGACTGCAAAGATAAACCTAAAAAATAATCAATTTTCAGAAAGTGTACACTAAGTTATGTATTAATGTACATTCAGATATACAGAGTGTCTTACTACTTTAATTGCCTATTAAAATAGCTCCTAGCATGTATACAAGCTTTTGCAAAATATTAATAGATGGCGTTTATTTTTTACAATAAGCTTATATATTAAAGGCCGTTTATAAAGATTTTTTTAATTTACCTTTAAAATTTATTATAAAAAATAAATACCAACCATAATATATTTTTAAAAAGCTTAAAATATGAAATGTAATTAAAAAGAAATATTCATCAACAAAAATCAATATTTGCATTATATTTCAAAAACATAACTTTTTAAGAAAAAACGACTATGCCACAATATTCTACAAAAAAATCTTAATTATATTCCATTTTTACGTTTAAAATATTTTATGAACTCGTCAAGTTACAGAGAGTGCCTAAAAATTGCAAATTTTCAAAATCACTTCTCTCTCTCTTTATCTTAACTCATTAACGTGATTCTTTAGTCCATGTGTTTCTCCATGTAGCAATTTCTTTAAACAATATATCATTCTCTTGCAGCCCAATAATACAATCCACACTGAACCCTTTTAATAAACGTTTCTTTGCCTTTAAATTTTAGGCAAATTAATAGTTTTCCTGGCGATAGAACCTGTGATTTGAAAAACAAGCGCAGGTCAATGTTACAAGACCCTTAACTAATTTTGGATTGGAACGCCAAAAATCTTGTCCAGTTTAATGCCTCCAAAACATAGTCATGTTCGCTATCACAAAAAAGTCTGCCAGGCTCATTCGTTAAATATGAGCGGCCAAGGTCGGCAGAACAAAGAATCGTTTAATCTTTAGGGTGTTACTTTTGAGAATCACCTTAACTGGCACAAACACATTAGTCTTAGCTGCTTTAAAAAAGCTGGAATACCTTTCTCGAGCAAGAAATTATTTGTCTCCTTCTAATATACCGGGTGTTGCTCCGCCGAGCGGGACATAGGGAATCCCATGTAAATTTTGAAGTAGTCAAATATTGGCTCCCCTAATTATTTTAGAAAAAAATGCTATTAGGATTTATTGAAGAGCACAATAAATTCCACCCAAAATGAAAATTTGAGCATTTTTCAACCAACCAGTAAAGAGTAAACTGCTTAAATACTTCTGCAACGTAGTATCTCATTATGCACTCCTGTACTCTAGAAATCAATAATAAAAACACCATATCGATTTATTAGTGACAATTTAGATCATTAATTTTATGTCATTGCCAAACTGAACAATTTTATACGGGAATTTTAAAAAGAATCCTCGTATTTCATTTTAGTTTACAGCTAATTCCAACATATGCACTCACAGTTACGCAAGACAATAAAACAAATTTGTCTACATTTAGAAATCAATTTATGACGAAAATATCAGGACTTAATCAAATGCTCAAATATTCCTCCATTAACTGTCAGAGAAAACCCAAACGATTATAAAACTCATTTCTTACGTTGGTAGTTGGTACATCATATTCTGGCACATTCAGCGGAAATAGCTGGTCTAAATTTTCATATTTTTGATTGGTATAAAGTTAGTTTTTAAATGTCCCCATAGAAAAAAACGTTTGGGAAAGATCCGAGACCTGCTGGCCAAGATATTGCGGTTCGGGCCTATGATGTCGTTATTAAATGCTTTTTCAAGTATTCGCGCACAGCTCTGGGACTATGTTGGCAGCCATCCATTTGATACCCAAAACTCTTGATTTTCACGAGCAAGGTTGTTCAAAGCAGGCAAAATCTGTTCCTCTAAAAGTTCCAGAAAGTACCCGCATTCAAATTTTGGTCAAGAAAAAATTGTCCAAGGATATTGGCCGAAAATTCCCGCCAAAACATTAATTTTTTGTGGATATTGAGTCCTTGTTCAACAAATCGATTTTGGTTTTCGTTACCCAGTACCGGCAATTTTGAATATTGAGTTCGTTGTTCAATGTAAAAGTGTATTCGTCAGTAAAGCAAATATTTTGTAAAAACCTCTGTCGTGTTTGTCCTCTCCATCATCTCAAAGCAAAATTCCTGTCGTCGTATTTCGTCTCCGTCTCTTAATTCTGGTGTCTTTCGTACTTGTAAGCGTGGTATTTACATCTTTTTAAAATTAGAGATATTGTGGTGTGGTCTTGTCCAGTAATGTCCTTCAGTTGTCTCGTGCTAATGTTTCCTTCGGCCTCCTCTACACAAAGTATCATGTCTAAATCCCTCTCGTTTTGTACAATTTGTCTCTGATTTTCACGTCGATTTTCTTCACATTTGCAATTATTGATTACTGTGCATGTAGTTTCCAATTTTTTTATCGTCCGTTCTATTGTCGATTTACTTGGTATTGGCCTATTGGTAAAAATAGGCTGCAAACATGTCGCTACTCTTCGATAACTATTTCCCTGATAAAACCATTTTATAATAGTGATTTTTTCTTGATTTAAGTAGTTCATTATTTAAAAATGATGTGACATTGATCTGACAACTTGAGAGTAAGTGGTTAAATAATTTTTCTGGTACTTTATTATAAACTTCTAATAATACAGGGTGCGTAAGAAGATAGGAGATTCGTAACTTATTTTAGCATTTATCTCTTAGGTGGCGGACTGAGAAGAGCTGAAATTTGTACACTGGGTATAACTTTTCGTGCTCTTTAAAAAATCCTAATAATATTTTCTTCTAAAATAATTAGGGGAGCCAATATTGGACCACTTCAAAATTTACATGGGATTTCCTATGTCCCGCTCGACGGAGCAACACCCGGTATATACTTTATATGTATTCCAGCCCAGAATCCTCTTTAGAATATTGTTCTTATGACTGGAGAATGGCGTTTCCTACAACACTTAGCATTCTTGACTCCATTCAGAGAAGAGCTGTTTGTCTTATTAGTGATCCCACACTTGCAGAAAAGCTTTCTTCTCTTGCCCACCAATGTGCTGTAGGGGATTTGTCCCTCTTTTATATGTATTTTCACAGTTTCTGCTCCGAAGAGTTGGCCAGTATAATTCCTCCTTTGGTAGCTCCCAACAGAGCAACACGTAGTGCCACTTTTTTGCAACTTTTTACAGTACATAAGCTTTAACACTGAAAAAAAAACACAAATAATAATAATAATACAAAAAAACATATCGCCTTTGGAGGAGGGTTGCAGCCCTGAAGCCCCCTCCCTTAATACGCCTATGATGTCATTACAAAATATACTAATGGGCGGGCTATATGGATCACCCTGTATTATCGAAAAGCCAACTAATTGTAAACAATGGTAATTAGAGTTGTATTACTTATCGAAACATTGTCACCGGAAAATTTCCTTCATGTTTATTTGGTTACCGTTTTTATTACTATAAAATGAATTTAAGTGAATTCAATTGTTTCAGATTTTATTTATAGTTCAATAGGTGATCGATGACAAAATGACAGCAGCAGGTGTCTTGGTGATTTATTTGAGCTTTCTTGGTGTTGCGCTGAGTTATTCGTCTGAATGTGGAACAATATATGGTGAGTAGCTTTTTAAGTTTTTTAAGTATTACATTTTTTAAAAATTTCCTTAAAAGTGTGTATAAAATTTATAAAACTATAAAAACCAATAAACAACTAAATTTTTTTATTATATTCTTAAATATATCGCAAAAAAGATTAACAAATTTACTAAAAATAATAAAATTATGTTTTTTATGCATTCACTAAGAAAACCAACAAAAACAAAATCGAAAGTAGCTACGAAACAAACTAAGGGCCTTCATTTTTTAATCTTAAAAATATCTAAAAAAAATTTGATTAGTTATGGTAAGTCGATTTAATTTTTTCAAATTATTTTGTTTTTTATTTGTATCGTTATTAGGATTTAACTGTTAAGTTAAACTAACATTTCCTGATCATTGTTTCAAGTCGTTTGGTCAAACAATGAAAATAATGTTTTATAAATAAAGGGTTATAAAGGGTTTTCCAATAGGGACGGGTAGATGTTAAAATTGAATAAAACAAGTTGTGTTTGAAATATTAACGGATTTTTTGTTTTATTTAAAAAGGCCTATTGATGACATTATTTGTAAAAGATGACGTCGTTCGGTGGCCAGTTTACGTCACCTCGGCGTAAGATAATCTGCTCCCGAACCATTTGGTTCGTCGATAATATTCATTGTGGCTTAAGCTATGTAATATGTCGCGCCGTCCTGTTGAAACCACATGTCGTTCACATCCATTTCATCCAATTAAGGCCAAAAGAAATTGGTTACCATCGATTGGTAGAGCTCTTCGTTGACGATGATGGCAGTGATATCGTCGTTTTCGAAGAAGTACGGACAGGTGATGCCGCCGGCGCACAATCCACACCAAACAGTAACTTGCTGCGGCTGTATTGCCACTTGGTGGACCTATTGTGGATTGGCATCGTCCCAAATCCGGCAATTTTGTTTGTTGATCTACCCGTTCATCCAAAAATACTTCTTTGCTGAAGTCGGGGTCGCTTCCAACTGATTCAGAGCCTAGTGAGTGAACTCACGACGTTGTCTATAGTCGTTTATCTTTAGCTCTTGGGTCAGTTGGATTTTGTACGGGTGCAAGCCTAAGTCCCGACGCAAAATTGGCCAAGTTGATGTCTGCGAAAGGCCGAGTTCTTGTGCACGGCGCAGAATTGACTGCTTCGGGTTGTCCTGAACATCCTGATGAACAGCGGCGATGTTTTCGGCAGATCTTGCTGACGTACGGATGTTGCCTGGTTGTTCACTGAGCTAGTCGACTCAAATTTGGCTAGCAAACGTTGAATAGAAGATTGAGGACACCATGTAATCCGTAAAATCGGCGCAACGCACGCATCGTTACTATAAGAGAACACCTATTTTGATAATTAACTTTTATCATTTGCACGTGTTGCTCAACGCTGTATCTTTCCATGGTGACTTGTCTTTAGTAACTAAATAATAAACACCCGATTTGACAGATGCCGCCTAAACAACATGGCCGCTATAAACTGTCCAAATTAACCCGTCCCTTTTGGAAAACCCTTTATTTTTGTACATACGAAGACAGTTGGGATTTTTTAAATTTGCTAAATGTGGTTAAGCAAGGTGTGTAAGGAGACCCTTGGTTTTTCTGTTGTCAACTGTGCATTCAATACAGCTCTATTAAGAAGTCCCGTGAGGTAGGCGAAACGCATCCAAAGAGAGCGAGCGAGATAGAGACAGAAAGAGAGCCAGAGAGAGAGAAAGTAATAGGAAACAACAGAAAAATCATTATGTCTGTTTTTTAACTGTCTATAAAACGGACTAGTAAGTACGCGGTATTGTAGCTGCTGGGTTTTAAGATATGTAACCCATTTTTCCCCAATTCAGTTAACGATGTCTAAGTAGCGAAACATGCGGATGTTATATTTCATAGGCACCTTTTAGATAATATTTAGGGCCACCACGGACCTAAGACAAATAACTACTACCACTAAACTACCCTCCATTAACGGCCTGGGCAATGACTGTTAATAAAAGTCCTGCAGTTTAACGTAAAGTCTAATCACCCGCAGTAGCTCATGGCCTTCACCCTTGGTCACCTATTAGACTACTAACCCCGCTTACCGTTGCTTAATATCACTAATCTGACGAGTAACGGTGTTTCAAGAGGCTTAAATAATGCACGCATTTTAGCAAAATAATATTTAATTATTGATCTAATAAAAAGCCAAACAAAATTTGAGAAATACGGAACTAATTACGAATTATAATTAAATAATTATGTTAAGATAGAGGTACAAATTATACGCTACAATGTATAATTTGTACCTCTATCTTAACAGAATTGGTTTTTCTTGTATGTTATGATTTTAAGTATGTACCATGCATACATACATACATAAGTTCCCTTTTTAAAATCCGTTGTAACGTTTAATTATTGTGAAAAATGCTTATCAGGAAAATTAGTCACTAATTTAAATGATTCACAAGGTTTAAAAAATGAGTAAAACGGGTAGCCTTCTTATCAATGTAAGTTTTAATTATCATGTTTGTGTATGTGTATAACCTATAGTTAGACATGCACAAAACATTTAATTTTATAGTACTTCGTGTTTTGCACTTTTTTTTGCTTTCTTGTTATTTTACCATAATGCATTACAGGAAAGTACGGTTATCGTATAAAAACCTTTTATTTTTTGTTTTAAAACAAGTGTTTTTGGAAAAATTTATCTCGTTCTGTACCTGACCTACCTGGGGTACCACTATGTGAAGTTTTTATTAGATTTTAATTTAATCCACTGTCAAAACAATGATAAAAAAAGTATTAATATTTATTATACTCTAAAAATAAAAAACGTTTTTTTATAATTCATAATTCATATAAAAACAAATTACATACATACATACACACACAATATTTATTTATATTTTTTTATTGATATATTTTTTTTTTAATATAAAATTATATTCTTTTTATATTTATTATACAAAATTTTTTGAATGTCGCTAGCATGCCTTTTGAGAAACTTTTCTTTATTTGTTTTTTCTTATGTCATTCTATAGGTAGGTAGGTAGGTAGGTTTAAAGTGAGTGGGTATAACACCCTTTCACCGCGACCGATCGGTCTATTGTGGCTCACACCCTTTTATATTTCTCCCACCAGGTCCACACTCTAATAAATCTGATGATCCTGTTGGGAGAGAGATCTTTCACCTCCCCCGGCAACAAGGTGTCATTGCCGAGGATTGCGAATCTTAGTCGTGCCATTGCTGGGCACGAACACAGTATGTGTTCTGCCGATTCATCCCCTCCATGCACATGCGGCACTCGGCGTCTTCCGCTAGGCCGATCTTGTGCATATGTATTTTAATCTGCAGTGTCCCGTGTACAGTCCCACCAGAGTTTTAAGGTGTACCCTTGATTGCTCCAGTAGATTGACAGTACATTGTGGGTCTCGAGTGTCTGAGACCCGGAAGTCCATGCCAGTACCGAAGATTTTCTCTTTGTTTCCAAGCTGATATAAACTGCTCGGCCATTCCATAAAATATACCGATGACCAGTTCCGGCCCTGTGAATTTTGTTTCCGCCCCCCTTTTGGCAAGGAAGACTGCAGATTCATTACCCTCTAGGCCGGTGTGTCCAGGTATCCACAGTAGTGTAACCTTATTGTTTTGACCCAGTTTGGTCAGCGCATCCTTGCAATTCCAGACGGTTTTCGAATTGCACCTGCTGGATTCAAGAGCCTTAAGAGCTGCTTGACTATCGGAGAATATTTTAACTGTCTTACGTGTGCCGATCAACCAGCGCTTTAGCACACATCTCAATAGCAAATACCTCCGCTTGAAATATGGTTGCGAGAGTGCCTAGGCTGAAGGAAAACTCTGCCCTCGGCCTCTGTTCATATATTCCAGCTCTAACACCGTCCTTGGTTTTGGAGCCGTCGGTTACCAACAGATGTCAACCCGGAGCAGGTCGGTCGTTTTTCAACTCCAGTCCTCCTTTTGTGGGTAGACTATACTGTAGGGCCGGTTGTAATTGGTTGCTGTAGGCATTATGTCTGAGGGCATTCCCAGTCTGTCACAGGTCAGGACATTCCTGAGGAGACTGGTGCTCTCCATGTGACACGCCTGCGGTTTGTTACTCACCGCTTGATAGAGTCTGTAGGTTGCCCACCTTGCCTCTCTCTCCAAGTAAATATGCAGAGGAGGCAGTCCTAGGAGGGCTTCCATGGCCACCGTTGGTGTCGAGCGCAGCGCGCCCCTCCTCCTTAGGTGTCATTCTATAACACATTAATAGTTTTATTAGAAAAGCAAGTTTGTACTATGTATAAATACACTTTTTTTATTTTAGAAAATAAAGTATCTCAAGAAGATGCCCATACTATAGTAAATAAACACAATGAACTAAGAAGACTTATAGCAACTGGAAATGTCCCAGGGCAACCAAGAGGAGTTAATCTTAAAAAAATGGTTTGTATTTTATTTAAGAAATTTTTTTGGAAAATAATTCTATACAATCCGTTTTTTAATATGTTTAAATCTTTAATGCAATTTTAGTAATTATCCGATATTTTTAGAAATATGATGACAATCTTGCAGCTGAAGCTCAGAAAATTGCAAATTCATGCCGGTTTGCCCACCAAGCTGTAAATGATGGTAAGTAAAATAAAATAATTATTAAAAAAACACATTTTATGGTAAAAAAATTAAACAGAAAAAAATGTTTTATACTAGCGCTATACAAAAAAAGTTTGAAGATTTGCCTTAAAAATTAGGGATTGGAAATAAAGTTGTATATAAACCTCGATGGAAAACTTTATTGCTATCTCGAGGTTTCGTATATCTGGATCTTGATAAACTATATAAACTCTTGATCAGCAATGAAGCATTTTCCTTTTTGGATTTAAATTACCAGCATTGTAATTAACTTCAAATAATATACGTTTTTTTAGGCCGATGGCATGCTGTAGGTCAAAATTTATACATTATGTATTCTACTGGTAAAAACAGTAGATCCGACTGGTCTACAGCAATTCAAAGTTGGTTTGACGAACACAAGGACTATAGATTTGGGACTTGTTGTCATAGCGGTCCCGGAATGACTGGACACTACACTCAGGTAATCATTCAGACAGAACAGAAACAAAAAGATCTGAACTCTGGCTAAAAAAATTTAGGCATAAGTTTTAGTAGTTTTGCTATGGAAATAATAACTAAAGTAATATTTTTCTAAAATTTTTAAA
>JAHBCN010023368.1:0-12779 GCA_019359885.1 Listronotus oregonensis | reverse complement strand
AACCCCATAACTTCAAATAAAAAACCCCGGGGTTTTTTCTAAGTCCTGTGACAAAGCCATTTTTTTAAAAATTCAAGCCAACAAAAAATTTCTTCAAAACCCCAGTCCCGAAAATCGACAGGCTACATCGAAGCGAGAAATCAGTATAATCAGACCATCTCAAAAGCAAAAGACCATTTTAACAATCGAATAAAAGATAAAGTTCTTTTTGCTCAAATGACAGTAAAGCTTTCTGGCCCTTTCCCCCAAAAAAAATTATTAGCCGGAACTTTTGCACAAATTTTTTCCACCCCTAATCTTTAAAGGGGGGGGGTTGTCTCTACCTCCAAAGGAAAAGCCGAACTTTTCCCCCCAAACAATTTGCTCCCAAATTTAAAAACCCTTGATCCCCCTTTTAAATTTTTTCCCCCTTCCAACAGTTGTCCCTGTTTCTCATAAAATGTCCCGGATATAATTTTTAAAGTTAAACAGATCAAGCTTATTTTATCTTTTTTAATACTAAAAAATCGTCTGGGCTGGATGGCATACCAGCAATCTTTTTAAAAAATGTGCTCCCGAGCTTCCCCCCATTTTTACTCGCCTCTTTCGAATTTTTTACGACAGGGGTTTTTTTCCCCCGGAGAGTTGGGAAAGCTGCACGTGTGCAACCTGTCCCCAAAAAAGGATCCAAAAGTCTTCCTTCCAACTATGACCTATATCTCTTCTTTCAGTTGTTTGCAAAGTAATGGAAAAATTCTTTAAATTTCCCCAAAATTTTTAAAAAGTATCTGGAAAAACATAAGATCTTCTTTATAGACAATATGGATTCCGTCACAGTAGACCCAAGCTGATTTTTTTTTCCTTTGTCTCACACAACTGGAAAAAAAGTCGCTTGATTTTTTTGGGGTGAATCCCAGTTTTTTTTCTCTTGACATATCCAAAGCTTTCGATCAGATCTGGCATGATGGGCTTCTTAACAAACTTCCTTCTTATGGTCTTCCACCAAATTTTTTGGGGCTCTTTTTTTTCCCCTTTTTTCCCTTTTTCTGATCGACGTATATCAGTTAGTGTAGATGGTCATTCCTCCAGCTTCTACCAAATTAATGCTGGGGTGCCCCAGGGCTCAGTGCTGGCACCCACGCTTTTTCTTCTACACATTAACGATCTTCTCTCTTTCCAAATCAATCCCATTCATAGTTTTGCTGACATAGTACCCTCCACTCTAGTATTCAATTTCTTAAGCCACCGTGTAATCCTAAAAACAAAAAAAAAGCGCAGGTCAATGCAGATATTTTTTTCCAAAGACCTCAAACTTATCTTGGTTTAAAAGGGCCCCCAAAAAAACTGGTTCAGTTTAATCCCCTTTAAAAAAAACAGTCATGTTCCCTGTCGCAAAAAAAATCTGTAAATGTCATCCCTTACATATGAGGGGGCAAGTTCGCAGAAAAAAGGGGGTCGTTTAATCTTGTCGGCGTTACTTTTTGGGGAAAAACCTTAACTGGCACAAACACATTTTATCCCTAGCTTTGGCAGCTTCAAAAAAGATTGGGGGTTTTCTTCCGAGCCAGAAAATATTTCTCTTCTTTCCCAAAATTTTCACTCTTTTATGTATCCCAAATCAGACCCTCTTTAGAATATTGTTTTTTTAAAGGGGCCCCCTTTGCATTCTGGACTCCATTCAAAGAAGAGCCGTTCGTCTTATTTGATCCAACGCTCACAGAAAGGCTTTCCCCCTTTTTGCCCATCGTCGAGCTGTAGGGGATCTGTCGCTCTTCTATAGGGTTTTTTTTACGGCTTCTGCTCGGAGGGTTGGCCAGTATAATTCCTTCTCTGGCAGCTCCCAACAGAGCAACACGTAGTGCAACACCCCCCCCTTTTTCAGTTAAAAGAGGCCCCGAACTTCCCGGGTTTCTTTGTTCCTTCATCCCTAGAGTGTCAAGACTATGGAACCCTGCCCCCGAAGGGGTTTTTCCCCTTTTTCCCCCCAATCTCCAAAAATTTAAGTCCCGTTGGGGAAAAAAACCCCCCTTCCCCACCACACTGAAGACACCCACGGTACGTTAGTACTTAGGCATCAGCCTTCGTGGACTGTCCCAAGATAAAAAAAAAAAAAAGTATGGACGATATGTTCTTTATGTTAATCCATTTAATAGTCTTTGTTGGGTACTCTACAAAAGTGTTCATATAATGGGACCGCTTTTTTAGTTTTTCTGATTTAAAGCAAAACCAAAACATTTATAAAAAATTTTTAATAAATAATAAAAAAAAAAATTTTTTTTTAAAAATTTTAAAAATTTTTTTTAAAATTAAAATAAAAAATATATATTTTATTAAGAGAAACATAAAAATTGTTTTAAAATGTTATTTTTTTTTCCCCTTTTATTAGTATTTTTTTTTTAAAACTTTTTTAAAAACCATGGGGTCTTTTTTAAAAAAAAAATCTTTTGGGACCCCAATTTTTTTTATTTAAACCGAAACAAAAAAAGGGGAAATTTTACATTTCTTTTTTAAAAAAATTTTATTTGTTGTTTAAAAAACTATTTAAACAAGGGGGTTCAGAATTTTTCCCCTAACAGCGCTGTAAAAAACAGCCTGATAAAAAAGGTTCCAAAAGAATCCTAATGGGTTTTTTTTGGGATAAAAAAATGTTCAGATAAAATTATATAAGTTAAAAAATTCTCATAAAAAAATGAATTCACAGTAATGTTTTTAGCAAAACAAAAATTTTCCGGAACTGCCAATACTTTTTTTTCCCTTTTTATTTTTCTGAATATAATCCCAATGAAAACTAAACAAAAAACATAAATTCATTATGTTTTCATCAATCTGAAAGTATCCGAAAGTGGTTTTTTAAAAACACAATAGTTTATTTTAACTTCCAATCAAACATATTCAACGTATTTTATCTATCAGGCTTTTTCCACAGGGGGGTTGTCTTTTAATTATACCAAACCAGTATACTGTAGGAACTCAAGGAAAAAATTATAACTGAGAAAAGTTTAGTTCCCTGAATAAAATTTCAAAAGCCTTAAATATAAATGGATCCAGTATTTTTGCAGTAAATTTACTTTTCTTTCGCAAGACATTCCTGAAGAAGAAAACTTTGTTGGTACACAAATACGACAGAAATTGAATTAAAATTGATTGTCCGGTGCACGTAAAATATAGAAAAAAAAAAACTTTGAATTTCGTGCAAAATGTTTTATTGAAACTAATATCCTAGCAGGTAGAAATCATAAAGTGTATTCATCAAGAGGGCAACAGTAATTATGTACAGGGTTTTTATTATATTTACGTGGCATCTGGACCTATTTTTGAATAAAAAAAAAATTTTTTATAAAAATTTTTTTTTTTTTTCATATTACCCTTTGAAACTATATTAAAAAATTACGATTTAAAAATGAAAAAATAAAACTTTTTTTCAGGGGAAAACCTGTATTTATACGCTACAAAAAAAAATCTTTTTTGCTGATTTAAAATATACATTGATGATTATGATAAATTTGACGTCTGATTTGAAAAAATTTGGGGGATCAAAAATTTAACTTTAAATTGGTTTCTTGTCGATAGGTTTTCAGAAGAACAAAAAAAATTTAAAATTTTCGTTTTTTTTATGGAAAAGATAATAATTTGATGACAGGCCCAAGGGGGAAAATCACTTATAATATTCTTAACAAGGGGAAAATCTATAAACACTATTAAAAAGACAGAAGAAAGTTTAGAAACGGAAAAGCCTAAAAAAAAAGGGTAACACGAAAAAAAAACGAATTTTGGGTATCCTCTTTTTTTCCGGGGAAATTTTTATCTTTCATTTTTGGGGTTAGCACAGCTACTTTTACCTAGTAATATAAAAACCCCCAAAATATAAATTTGGGGTGTGGTATCAAAAACCCCTTTAAAAAAAATTTTTTTTTGTTCTTTAAAAATTTTTTCCGAGTTTTTTAATAGACTATGTCTTGAACGGATTATATATATGGGTTTTCTTTTTAAAATGAAAAAAAAAAAAAAAAAAAAAAAAAAAAAAAAAAAAAAAAAAAAAAAAAAAAAAAAAAAAAAAAAAAAAAAAAAAAAATTTTAAAAATATAAATATTTTTTTAATTATAAAATTAAAAATATTTAATTAAATTTTATTAATTTTAAAATTATATAATTATTTAATTATTATTTTTTAAATTTTAAAAATAAAATTTTTAAAAATTTTTTTTTTTTTTAAAAACCCAAAAAATTTTTAAAAAAAACCAAAAAAAGATAACAAAAAAAAAAAAATAAAAAAAAAAATTTAAAAAACCCCTTTAAAAAAATTTAAAAAAAAAAAAGGGGAAAAAGTTTTTTTTTAAAAATTTTTTTGTTAAAACCCCCTTTTTAAAAAAAGTTTAAAAATTTGTTGTTTTTTAATTTTAAAAAAATTTTAAAATTTTTAAACTGAAAGTTAAAAAATTTTAAATTTTTTTTAAAAAAAAACCTGTAAACACACTAAAAATAAGAATATCAAAACAAGTTATCAAATGCTAAAAAATTTAAGGGGGGAACTATAGATTCTGTGAGTTTTAAATTTTTTATTTACGTATTTTTCTTTTCTGACCTGAATAACCCATTTTCTAAAATCTCAAAATTGGGTTGATTTTTTTTATAAAAATTAAAGCGGGGGGTTTATCGGCTTTATGTTTTTTTCTATGTCCCAAATTTTAATTTTTTTAAAAAAAACTAGCTGCTCGGACCAAACAGTCAAACATTGGGTTTTGGGGGAAAAAACCCCGAAAATTTTAGAAAATTTTTGTATTTTTAGCGCCCGTTTTATTAAAAAGGGATAACTAAAAAATTTTTAATGTAGAACGTATAAATATCTTTATTAGAAAAATTTTTTAAAACCTAATGTTATAAAGCATAAAAAAATGTTTTTTTAAAAAATTTTTTAAAAACCCACAGGGAAAAAAGCGCTCTAAAATTAAATGTCATGGAAAAACATTCCTTTTGGGGGCCCTTTATGAAGATTTCTTTAAAATTATTCTTAGAACAAAATTTAAATGATGCGGGGGGGATTTTTTTAAATTTTAAGACTTTTTATATGGAATGATTCTATATTTTATTTTTTTTGGTTTGGGTTGGGCCCAAATTTTTTAAAAAGAAAAAAAAATTTTCAACGCTAGGTACAATTATAAAGAAACTATGTTTTTAAAAAATTTATAGGTTTTAGTTGTTTTAATTTGTATAAATATTTACAACAAATAAAATTTTATAATTTTTTAACGGTTTTTAACGATTATTTTTCTTAAAAATGTAGTAACTTTTGAGAATAAGTAGCAACTAGAAATTTGTGAAAAAATGAGCTAAGAGCACTTCTTAATTGTTAGATTTCTTAAAAATCATTCTTATTGTTAGTGATATCTAGTGAAAAATACTTAATAAACAATTATTATCTGTCAAAAAAGACACGGTAAAAGCCCATCTGGTGAAATTGGTGTTAAAATATGTCTACACAGGGTAAGCAAAAAGTCAGTGAACGGTCGATTATCTCCGTAGTTTATTAATTTTTTTTTAACCGGTATGCTTAAATAGCAAACAATAATGCATTTTATAATCACAATGTCATCTTTTTTTAAAATTTCAGTTTATCGGAAATGACAATACCTTTTAGTATTTAAGCACAACACCATGTATATTTTATTGTTATCGGATGCAGAATAAAATACCACGTTATTAAAAGTTATTATTAAAAATATAATTTCATTTAAAAATAATGTTAGGAATTTGTCCGCCACAGGATGACCGAAATAAGCTACTAAAGAAAAAACCAAGTTTAATGTTTTATTACAGCTTGAATAAAATTCCTAAACTTCCTCCTATGAACTAGCTCAACATTACAGCATTTTTTAAAAGTCTGTGATGAACAGTTTATGAACAGAGAAGCCCAAACCTTATGAAGTTTATATTGGCCATGAATTGAATAAGAACGATGCAGACAGCGAAATTTAATTTTGCAAATGTACCATGAAAATGATCGTGGCAAATCATAATTTTGTGGAAAGCGTGGTGATTCTAAAAAAAGCCACATCTTGTCTTATTGACACACTAAATAGACACCATTGTCGCAATTGGTCAAAAGACAATCGACACTGGATATCTGAAATACGTAATCAACTTTCTCAAAAACTCAATTTATGGGCAGGTATTGTGGAAAACCATATAATTTAAACTTTTTGAAGGGAGAAATAAAATGTATGTATATATGTTTTATATATAATATATATATATATATATATATATATATATATATATATATATATATATATATATATATATAATATAATTATATATATATATAATATATATATATTATATATATATATATATATATATATATATATATATATATATATATATATATATATATATATATATATATATATATATATATATATATAATTAATTTTAAGAAGAAAATAACATAATGAAGTAATTTAAAATTTATGATTATAATATATAAGAAGTATATGGTTTATTAATGAACTAGATTATTTAATATAAAATTGTAATTGAAAATTGAGAAAGAACTTTTTTAATCCTGATCCTATAAAATAAATAAGAAAATTAAGTGCATAACCAATTATACGCACAGCAGTAATTCACAACAAAAATGTATATCCCATGTGATTAACTTTTTTTTTCCACTACAAAATACTGACAAAAACTTAATTAGAATAAAGCTTTTGCAGTTGCCAATAATAATTTCAACCCAGTGTGTCAGTTTAAACAACTGAAAATTTTAAACCCATTTTTACCACGGCCTATGTCGGTTTAACAATTTATGTAGCTTTGATAATGTCCAATTAATAGTCATGTAAAATTTAATATATTATTTTAACCTGTTTTTTTGTTTATTTTATTTTATTTCACTTGCACATAATTAATTAAATAGGCAAAATTTATTAAACTCTAGATATATAAGTTCTTTTTATTATTTAATATTTTTTAAATAAATTTAACTAGTATAAACAAATTCGTTTAAAAAGTGACGGACTAGACTTTGACCAAAGCGTTAATAAACGTCACTTACCACGTAAATTGAACTGTTTGTCGTTTTTGGTTTTATCAAAGCGACGTAAAATGTAATTACTATTTATTTTTAGAAAATAATTCTTTAAAAGTGGTTGCATTAGCTAAAATATTTTTCTTAACGATTTTATTAAAGGTTTTATTTAAGGTGTATTAATAATAAAAATAAATATAGATTCATTGGTTTCACCGTAATACTCTTATCTATATTATTTAAAAGCATATGGTAAAAAGGTTTTTTTTGTTAAAGTCATATTTGTATTGCAATAAAAATAATACTTTTTAAATAAATTAACCAAAAGGAACCTACTGTGATTTTTTCAATTGCTTTATGTTAAAGCGAATTTATCTCGTTATTAAAACATCATTAAAAACTTCTAAAAAAAAATATTTTTATCAACAATTTAACCGGTTTCTATTAAAAGAAGAAAAAAATCCTTTTTTATTATAGGAAAATATATTAAAAAAAAAAATGTGTTTTTGGTTAAATAAACACACGGGATTATAATTAATGGAAACATTAAAAATGCCGACAAATATATAAAAGAAAAAAAGTTATTTTAAATTTAAAATAGGTGTTATTTACAAAATAATGTAAACCTTTAAAAAAAAAAATATTTATAAAAATAAACATGACACTTTGATCTTTGGTAGCTAATCATATTATTGTAGTTATAAAGTTATTATCCATTTTCCTGGTTTTATCGCCAATCTGGTGTTTGCTTATGATTTACCTTGCTTTTAATTTATTATTTTTTGGATATATCTCGTTGTATTTTACTTTTAGGATCTTTCACCAAATGTATTATCTTAATTAGGATTTTTTTTTAATTTTTAATACAATTAATTAATTACTAAGATGTATCGTAAAGTTACATATAATATATGGTTTTAAAAAAAAAATAAAAACGTTTTTGATAAAAAATTTTTAAAAAATAACAAAATGTAAAATAGAAAAGTGGTTTATAATCAAAAGTTATGCTTAAATACCAAGTCTTGGCCTTCTACTAATTTTTCATTTTTTTTTAAATTTAAAATTGTCACTGTATCATACAGTTAGTAAAATAAAAGCTTGCCTTTCTGAAATGAAAAACAATTAATCACCTGGAGACGACGATATAGTTATTGAATCAATTAAAGAAGGAGGCGATGCTTTAACACCAAATTAAAAAACCCTTTTTAACCCCTGTCTTCTAAAAAGGACAACCCCCTCGGGGGGGCCCAAAATTTATTGTTCTCATGCATAAAAGGGCGATATTTCCCGTTTAAGGAACTATCGACCCATTACCTTTTATCCCATTTTTCCCCTTTTTAAAAAAAATAAAAAAGAGACTTACAAAAAACGGACAGTTCCAAAACCGCGCGAAATTTTGTTTTCCCGGGGAGGTTTTGGAAACATCACTTGAGCATTAGAACTCTAATAAAAAACTTAATATTAACAAAAAAAACTTATATTCACCCCAAAAAGCGTTTGATACCACAGACCAACACCGAACCAAAAAGTTTGCTCATTTCAATGACCATTTGATCCCCCAAAAAAATTTAAAAACTTTATAAAAGCAACTGCATTTTTAAGACCCATGAGGATACAAAAAATTTGAATAGAAGGGGGTGTCGTGGGGTGACCCGATATCCCAAAGTTATTCACGATTTGCTGGAATAGTTGTAAACAAATAAATTGGGACAACGGGGAAGAAACAAAAACGGAAAGTCTAAATCTTTAAAATTTTTCAGATAATATTGTTTTAATTTTAGACAGCATTGACAAACCACGCAAATTTGAAATGACTTAAAAAAACCTCAAAAATGGCTTTTAAAAAAAGGTTTATGACCCCAACTTTGGCAATTGGAAAAAAAATTTCCTGATAGGCGTTTTAAAAAACGGGAAAATTTTTAAACCCAAACCGGAAAACCAAAAAAAGGGTTGGGGCTTTTGGGGGCATTTTAAACCTTTTAAAAAAAATATTTAAACTAAATCCCCAAAAAAAAAAAAAAGCATTTTTCCAATGCGTTTTGCCAGTAATGACATATGGAGCAGGAAAACCCTTTAACTTTAAAAAAAAAAAACCCCAAGAAGGGGGGTCCAATCCCAAACAATGAAAAAGGAGAAGGTCCCCCGGGCGGATACCATAAAAAAATCACCATTGAAAAGGAATGGGGGTAAACGCGGATCGATAATTTATGGACCCCAAAAATCTTTGAATGGAAAAGAAATTAGGCCTACCGTATAGGGATCCGCCAAAAGATGGACCGATGATTAAACCTTACCGAACGGATGCGTCGGCGATGCCGCTATGGTGGAACAGATTACAGAGGCTTATGTCCCCCAATGGACCCCAATTGGGGTTTGATGTGATGATGATTAAAAATCTACATATTTTTATTATTCTGATGAAATTATTTTTTTTAAAATAGCTACAACCAAATTTTTTTTTTTTTTTAAAACCATTTTAAAAAATTTTAATAGGTTTTTTAACTTATAAAATTTAGTTTTTAAAAAAAAAATTTTTTTGTTTTTTAGTATGTTAAAAAATTTTTAAAATTTTTATTTTTCAAAATTTCCCCTTTAAAAAATTTTTAAATTTTAAAAATAAAGGGTTTGCTTATATTATATTTTTAATTTTTTAACTACTTAGGTTTTTTTTTGGAAAAATTTTTTAAAATTTTATGGTTTTTTTCAGATTTGAGGCAGCAAATTTTAAAAAAATTTTTTTTTGGGAAAGAGATAAAAATTTTTATGGATCAATTATACCTGCCCCCTTATTTACATTTTGCCAAAAAAATTTAAAAATTTTTGCCCATCACGCCGAAAAGGGGAAAAAAGCGAACACTGGTGTCGAACGTCCCTGAAGAAGGAAAATTTGCTTTTCTTTGCAAACCAGAAACAATTGTGTTTAATTCAGTACGCCACAGCTGTGATTTTAATGGATACCCAATAAACGGCGGGCACATTTCGGCCTGTTCAGACTTGCCTTTTACTAAAACTGTATTGTATGATATATTTTGCGTCAAGCGCACCTCTATTAGATATTTAGCAGAATAAGTATTGGCCAATAAGAGATAGGCATGAAACATTATTTTTATATTACTATAAACTATATTTAATTTAAAGCCCACTGCCCCCACTCAGCTGGTTTTAAAACCCCTTTTTTTACCAAAAAAAAAATGGGAAAAATTGTTTTATTTAAATATACCTCGAAAACTTTTGATTTTAGGAAACAAATAAAATAATTAAAATTAGTGGCCCAAAAAAACCCCCTAATTTTGTTATATATTTTTTTTTAAACGCTTTTATTTTTTTAAATAAAAACTTTTTAAATTTAAAAAATAAAAACGAAATACAAAAAAATTAAAGGCACAAAAGTGTGAAACAAAAAATGTTTTTTAAAAAGATTTATTAAAAGGTTTTTTAATTTTAATAAAAAAGTTATAAAGGGGATATAAGCAAAAAAGTAATTTTGGAGAAAAATTTATGTAAAACCATTAAAGCTACAAGAAATTGTATAAAACATAAATTATGTATTTTAACAAGATCTTTAATTTTAGTTATATAGAAAAAAAATAAAATTAAAATGTTTTAATTTTTTTATTTTTTCTGCAACTTTTAAGTGATTTTGGGGTTTAAAGAAAAAAAACCCCTAATTTTTAACAAAAAAAAAAAACACAAAAAATTTTTGTTTTCTAATTTGTTTTTTAAATTTTTTGGTTAAAAAACACATTTTCGTTTTTATCTCCTTTTTTTTTGTTTTTTTTTTTAAAAGAAAAATTTGTAAAGCTTTATTTTTGTATCAAAAAAAAAATTTTTATCTCTTATAGTTTTAGAGATATTAAAAATTTTTTTTTTTTTCCGGTTAATTATAACGCTTGAAATAGAAAAGCAAAAAAGTTTATAGCACTTTTTTAAACAAAAATTATTAAAAAACGTAAAATTAGCCTTTAAAAAAAATTTTTAAAAAATTTTAATATAATTTTTTAAATTTAAAAAAAACTTTAAAAAAAAATATTGGCTTTGAAACACGGGGGAAGGGGGGAAAATACTAGAATGGACCCTTTAAAATAGTCAGGAAACAAAGAAATTAAGGTTTTTTTAAAAACAGGGTTTTTAATCCCCTTTTTTTGCATTCGATTTGTATAAACGTCTAAAAACTTTTTAAACAGATTTAATTAATGGTAAAAAAAAAACTGCATTTGTACATTAGAAAAATTGTGTTTAAAAGCAGTAAATAAATTAGTGAGTGCAATAAATTTTATTAAACAGACTATAGCTCTTGAAGAAGTAGGCAGCTTAATCAAATAAATGTTTTGAAGGTTTAACGCTAAATAAACTATATAGAGAATATTAGATAGATCGGAGTTGGTATACTTACTCATAGCAAAAAATATTATTAGCGAAATTTTTGGTCAAATTTACTTTTTTGCTCATATCTTCTTTATTACTTAGTTCATTAAAAATGTGTATATAACCGTTTCTAAAGAGCCCATTAAAAAGTATATTTCATGTTTTATACATTTTTTGTACTCTTGTAAATTTTAAGATTTTTATTTTAAATTTAAATCGTTAATATCTCAAAAACTAAAAAAGCTATAAAAAATTTGTTAAAAAAAATTTCTTTGGTTTTATTATGCATTAATTTTAATTTTATATATATTTTTTTCCTTAAATCAATAGTTTTTAATTTTTTTTTGATCTTCAGAATCTTTTTAAGGTAAACAAAAAAATAAATTAAACCGGCTGAGCTGCAGCAGCAGTGCGGTTTAAAATTGACTATAGTTTATAGCAATATAAAAAAATTGTTTTATGCGTATCTCTTATTGGCCACCTTTTTTGTGGTGGCCTCCCGGACTTATACCTCGGAATCAGAGAATAACTCCTAAGTGACTAGTAAATTCTAGGAATTTGTGGGGACGGCAAATGGTAATTCTTATTTCCTATACGAGAAAGTTCCCGGAAGAAAAAGTTCGCTTTTATTTCATAAGGCCGTAGTACATAAGCTTTCGAAAAAACCAGCAGATCAAGACTCTTTAGATTTAGAATTTTTACACAAAAATGAACAAACACGTATTTAATAAACTTTTAGATAATTTTATATAAGAAAAACATAGTGCAGGGGTTTTTATTAAAATAAATTAAGCAACAATATTTCAAAAAGTATACAGAGTACGAAAAGTTACTCTTTTCTGCAAGACCTGTCCCGACAAACCACGTTATGGTTTGTTGGGACAAGCACATAATAAATAATTATAATAATAATTTATTATAACCCGCTTGTTATTGTAATTAAAGTATACCTTAAATTTAGTTGCCACAGTGTCCTACCTGTTACACATTTTAGAAGGTAGAAGCCAGAACTAACAAGGTGCGACAATTATTTTTTTATATGGAATACATTAGCCCCTCTGGAAAAAGCTAATTATTTAAAATACTTTTAACTATAAACTTTGATATATTTGTTACCAGTGTATGGTTAATTAGGCGGAGAATCCAGAAAAATAATAAAAAATGGGTTTGCCTTCAAAAAATATAAAGTTGTCACTGAATTCTCGAATATGATTATTTGGCAATCTCGTCGATATTTTTAGTTAAAACAGAATGTTATTTTGCCTTTAGGTTTAAAATTTCATTTAGTTTGCTATAATAGCTCCTGGGATAATTGGACATTTCCGGACTTTTCGGACACACTGTATGTTTTTATATGTACATTACCTGGGATTATTTTTACAGTTAAAGGCACAGCCCAGTTTTTTAT
>JAHBCN010023367.1:0-12709 GCA_019359885.1 Listronotus oregonensis | reverse complement strand
AAAAAAATTTAAAAAGGATTTGTTAGCGTATTTGGGGGCTGTAGAAAAATGGCTTCAGGTTGCTAATATAGGATATCGGCACTGTAATCAAATTTCTCATTTTTTACACGTATTTTTTGTTATCTTAATAAAATATCTTATTTATTTTTATTATTTTTTTCAAATTTAACATTTTAAAATTTTTAAAAAAACCCGTTGGTACATCTTTATGACGAAACCCTAATTTTGTAAACGCCGCTTTAGCGGTTTAAAAGATATTTTTCAGTATTGCAGTACTTTTTAGGGAAAGGTGGTGCTGTTATATCTAATTCTAAAGATAAAATTTTAAAAATTTTAAGTCTTATTAAAATTGGCGAAAATTTTTGAAAAAAAAAGAAAGAAATAGGACATTTCAAATAAGATCACAAAAAGACTATGTTCCAATAAAAACATTAATTTGAAAGATGAATTATTGGTTGGTCCCTTGAAACATTTTTGTAATAAACTGTTTAGAACTATAAAACTTTGCCTTTTTATTTTTTTCAAAAATTAATAAATACATTACTTTACATATCATCACCTGGGAAAAGAAAGATATATAAGAAAATGGCTAGGAAGTCTGAGTTTTTCAAAATGTTAGTAAGTAAGCAATAATTACATTTTCATCAAGAAAAAAATTACACTAAATAAGGAATGGTTAACCCTACTTATAACATATTATGATTTTTTAAATGTTTTTATTTTTAGCTAAAAAATTAATTTTGTACCTATCCGTTCCTGAAAATAAACAAAAATAGTGTTATTTTTAAAGTTATGTCCTTTTTCTTTTTACATGTTAATCAGTAATATAATAATCGAAACCTACATGAAAATAGTCAGTACAAAAAAAGAACTATTCTTATTAAAATCCTTTTATAAATATCATTAAACTTTGTATTAAGTTTTTTTTCTTAAGTAAAAATGTAACGCTTTTCGTGTGGCGGAGACAATAGTATCACAGTGGAATAAAAAAAAAATTTTATTAGCACGTTAATGGTGGATTTGAGGTATTTAAATTATGTTACATTTTTAGGGCATTCTCAGTCATATTTTATCTAATTTTTTGCATTATATATAATAAAAGTTGCACTTTAGGACTTATGTTACTTTCCTTCCGAAATGGTAAGTCTTGACTTTTTAGGCCTTTAGCGAGAGTTTAACAGATTCATATTAAAATTTTGGGCGCATAGGTTAAACTTTTGGGGGAATTAAAAGGTTTTATTTTTCAAATAAGTAAAAGTTTTTTTGTTCGTCGAAATTTTCCCCCTTACTTTTTAAAGTTTTAAAACCGGGGGCTATCCCGTCCAAACTCGGGAAAAGGAACGGTTTTAATTTAATTGGGGTTTATGTTCAAATTTAAAATTTTTAAAAAAATGGGGGGGGGGGAAATTCCGGGTTTTTTCCCCTTTGTTTTTTTTTGGGAATGTTTTTTTTTTAGGTTTAAAAAAAAACCTATTTTGGGATTGGCAAAATTTTTGGTTTTTTTTAAAAAAAAAAACCTTAAAAGGGTTTTTAAAAAATTTATTGAAAAAATTTTTTTTTATCCATTTCTGTCATTGCAAAACAGGGTTTTTTAATTCTTAATTAAATGAGAGGTTCAAGCATGATCGGATAATGTTTTGCCAAGATAATTGAGTTTTACTGATTTTAGAGCCCTTATCTAGTAGGCTATATCTTTTTTGTTTATAAATATTTTAGGTATTACAAACTGCCCTTTTTCCTTTTCAAGACTTATATTTTACAAATTTTAAAGATAACCCAAATAAAAAAATAATATTAAGTCCTTTGTTTTGACCCTTTGAAAAAAGGTACTTTTCTGTTAATAAACAATTGGAGCCTGCATAAGTTAAAAATTTTTAAAAGCCAAAAAATATGGAAAGCTGGCTTAAAACAAATTTTTTGAAAAAAAAAAAAGTCTCTATGCCCAAAATAGGAATAAAGTTACCAATTTTTTTTAAGTAATTTTAAATTGTTTATAATAATTAAGAATTCATTTGGACGGGGATTTAATAGTATAATACTTAAACTTTTTCGCACAATAAAAAGTTGTTATATTTTTTTGCTAAAAGATGTGTGTAAAGTGAAATTTCGTCGGCGCCAGGGAGGTAGTGGTGGGGAAAAAAAGCTCTCGGACTGTGCCGAGTTAAAAACTAAAATCGGGGTTTAAATCAAAAAGCGGAAAAAAAACGTTTTTTAAAACAATTAAAGGGGAAACGCAAAAATTATAAATAATGATGCATTGAGTTTTTAAAAAATTATTATTATTTTTTTTATTTAAATCCCTGCTTCAGCTTATTTTTATTGGTAATATTAAAAAGGGGGTTTAGAAATCAAAAAGCCAGAATGGTGTTCATGAACCCCCCAATTGAAATTTATTGGAGAAATCAATTAATATATCTGAAACTCCAAAAGCCCTTTTTTTAAATTTTTTAAAACTTTTAGGTAAAAAATTTAAATATAAATAAAATTAAGTTTAATTGATTACACAGGCCCACAAAAAAAAAACGTGTACTGGGTGTGGGTATAGGATTTTCTGGAAATATTTTTTCCGCTGAACACAAATCTGAAGTAAAAAAAGGGTGTCAAACAGCAAATAATAAGAAAAGGGATAATTTCAGATATTTTTTTTTGGTTTAAAACGTCAAACTTAAAAACTATTAACGATACGATATGTGTTTTTTTTCCCCAAAAACCCTTTTAAATTTTAAATAATATTATTTTTTCACCTAAATGCAATATTTTTCGGTTATAATCAAATAACCGAATTTTAGGATTTTTTTAAAGGGATGGAAAAAATTGAAAGTTAATATTTATTTATTTTTGAATGTTTATTGCAAATTTTAAATAATTTGGAATTTAAATAAATAAAAAAAAATCCTTTTTTTTTAAAAAAATTTGTTTTTTAAGCCAGTTTCCCCAAAATTTTTTTGGCTTAAAATTCTTAACCTATGCGGTGGGCGCTTCGGCTCCAATTGTTTATTAACAGAAAAGCCCCTTTTTTTCAAAGCTCAAAACGAAGGACTTAATATTTTTTTTTTTATAGGGTTTTATCTGAAAAAATAAAAATAAAAGGTCCAAAAAAAAGAAAAAAGACAGTTTGTAATACCTAAAATATTTATTAAAAAAAAAAGATATAGCCTATTTGATTAGGGCTTTACAATCAGTAAAACCCCAATAATTATCTTAGCAAATAATTTTTTTCCAAAAAAATTTAATTTGGGGCATTAGAACCTTTCATTTAATAAAGAATTAAAAAACATATGTTTTGCAATTAAATAAATGGATAAATAAATATTTTTAAACTAATTATCAACATTTCAAAAAATTGCTATTTTTAACTTTTTTTTTTTGCATTTTTTCATAAACAAATGGACCAAATCAATTTGGGGCTTAAATTAAAAGGTTTTTAAAATACCAAAAAAAACATTTTGAACTATTCCTCTAAAATTAACAATGGCGGTTGCAGAAGCGAAAAACACGTTTTTAGCAATTTTAACCCTCCCCCCCCCCACCCCTGCACATTTTTTCGAGTCAAAAATATATAGTCATATTCAGGTAATCCCCCCTCTAAATTTAACACCTTTCAACCTGTTTACAAATAAACTCATAAACAGCCCTTTTTTTTTACCTACAGACGGGGCCCAGAAGGGTTTGTATATTTTTCTATAAAAGGAAAAATTGTATTCCCCAAGGCATCTTCTAAAAAAACAAAATTTCTGCTAATGTGAGTTTTGGTACCTGGTATTTATTAATTATAAAGTTGTCTTTATGGCCAATATTTTCAGTTGTTATTTTCGTTTAACCATACAACTATGTTAAATGTTTTGTATAATTAGCAATAATAGCAATGTAAAAAAGTTTTAAAAAGTTTATATTTTTAAAGTAATTATTCTATAATTACACAAGGTAAATCTGTTTTTTGCAAATGTTGTAAATCATTAAAAAATTGCCAATATTTTGACGTAACCTAATTGACCGCATATATTTTTTATTGGTACCCTATTTTGCTTAATTAAATAAACAAATTTGGGGCGTGTTAAATTAAACTTTTAAAAACGCGCATTTTTTAAAAGGTTACCCAGGGGTACAGTTATATCAAAAAAAAAGGCGTACAAAAAATTAAAGCAAGAGCCACCTTCGTCATATTTGCGAAAAACCTGGATGTCAATGTTTCTCTTTTTGAGGTTTTAAAAGGTGATAAAGGTTAGGGAAAAATGTCATCCATTGGTGTGACATCAATAAAATAAAGAAAACAAATTTATATAAACGATTTCCCGTTGTATTTATAAAAAAAGCGTAAAAGAAACAGTTTTATGAAAATTACAATAAAAACAAAAAACGATTAACAAGAATAAAAAAATCTAATATTTTTAATATTCCTGTTTTTCTATTACTTGAGCCATTCATTGGAATTGACAAATTATATTTGTTACAATATTTGGATCAAGCTCTTCCCAGCACGCATGTTTTTATTTCTCATAAATCTTCTGAATTTTGTGGCCTAAAATTTCAATTATTTTTTTTTACGATTATCCCCCCAAATATTTTCCCCGATTGGATTGATTTGGGGGCTATAAGCGAAAGGCAGCACTTCCACTTTTATGGGTTTGTAACCTGGGGGTTTTTGGCATTGGCCTATAAACGGGACAATTATTTTGTTGAAATTTTGAACGTATTTTTGGGGAATATTTGCTCAGCAGTTGGTAACAATATGTTTTCAAAAAATGTTAATTTTTTAAATTTCCCCCGGCCCCGGAAACCTTAAATTTTTCCCTTTTTTCCTCTTTTTTTTTGGTTTCGGGGGCAAAAAACCCCCCGGGTCCAAAAAAAAACCCCCTTTTTAAGGCCCTTAAAAAAAAGGGGAAAACAAAAAAAAAGAAACCCCGCCCATTTTTCCTTTAAAAAAAAAAGTGAGGGGGTTTTTTTGGGTTGGGGGGCCTTTTAAATTTGATTTTAAAACGGAAGGGATTTTAAAAATTTTTTGGCGTTAAAAGTAAAAAATGAAAGTCTTTTCCAAAAAAAAATTTGACCCTTTTTTCCAAAATTAATTCCTGAGTAATTTTAAACCCTTATATTTTTTTTTATTTCTATTATACAACTGCGCTACAGCACGGATTGACCATCCTTTTTTGATTCTTTATACAATTTGAACCTTTTCAACTTCAGACAACTGACAAGGGATTTTTTTTCTGCAAAATTTTTCAAACTTTTCCCCATGCATTTTAAAAATGAATTACCTACCCCCGCCCCCAGTGCTTTGCATTTTTGATAATCTTGACGTGTATTTAACCCCCAATAAAAAATCATTTAGACAAGCCGGTTTTTTTCCCAAAAATGGCCAAAAACTTGCCTTTCTTTTAAATTTGTGTACGCTTTTTTTTTTAATAAAAATGCACATCAATCAACATCCAGAAATGTGATTCTAAGGTGACATTGCTAACTTTTAACCTCTAATTTTGGCAAATGTCAGGAATTTTTAAAAAAAAAAATGACCCGGAAAGAGTGTTTTTAAAAGTCAAATAAAATATTACTATTAACAAATATTTTAAAAGCAATAGAAAAATAGCTCAAAGTATTCATGGATAACTGGTCTTTAAAACACTTTTTCTATTTCTAATCGCGCGTGTTTTAAAGACCTTAATATCCACTTATACTTTAATATACCATTATAATATTGCCACACTTTAAATGTCTATTTTAAAGTAGGTAACGGCATCTGTATTTATAAAACACTTCATATATTTTAAAAAACAATTATTGACAGGTCAAAAATATTAAATTTACAAAAATTCATACAATTTAAAATACTTAGTGAGGGAGAGCGTAGAGAGTAATGTTTTTTTTATATTTTTTAATACTTTCTTATCGATTTATGGACAAAGATGCTTTTTAGCTGTCACCCGTTTTGTCCCAATAACCTATTAGAAAAAAAAGTACAAAATATATTAAATTGTTCATCATTTTTACCCCTTTGGACTTAAAAGTGCAACAAGATTTAGAAGAGTTATTTTTGCAGTATTGTATGCCTTTAAAAATTTTATTATTTTTTTAAATTTAGTTGGTTTTCATCTTTACAGTACAGTCAATTTTGATATAAAATGGCAAGTTTTAGTCGTTGATGTTGCAAAAAAAACCAGCCGATAAGTTTTGTTTTACAGACAGGTCCAGATAGTAGAAACATAGACAGGGGGAAAGATTTTCCCTTCGATCGAAAACTTCGGCATGCATGATTAACCGAACCGAAACTCAGTTTGTAATATGCTTTCGGACGGGTGTGTTGTATGGTTTAAGGGCGCTTGAGAATTCGAAAAAAAAATTTATGCGGGGCTAATCGTTTAAAAAAACAGTTGATACTTCTGGCCGGTTGCACCAACACTTTTTGCGACACTTAAGTTGTTCTTAAGCATTAACTGCCCCTTAAGTTTTAAATGTTTCTTGCACCAGCTGAAATTGGTCCTTAAAGGTCCCTTAACTTTAAGTTTAGGATTTTCTGTACTTAATGGTCCCTTAAGTGTTTTTGAAGTTGACATTTGACAAATATTTTGTTTATTGTCTATTTATTTTTCGTTTGTAGTTTCGAATAATTAATTTGATAAAAATAAATTATGTAAAAACGGAGTTTTTAAACTATGGTGTTTTGGATTGTGATATTTTAAATGCGATGTTAATTAGATTTCCAAGAAAAATGTAGAAACAGTGAATTTTTATTTCTCATGGCATTTTTCCGGTTTATTTATCTTTTTTTATTCTTTTGGACATTGCTCTGTGATTTTAAAAAGGAACAGTATTGACGAGATGGATAATTTTACATTTTTCAAAAGGTTCAAATTAACAAAGCCAACAGTGCTCAGCCTACTTGAGCAAATCGAAGATGAGCTTAAGTTTAAACATGACAAGTTTGTATTAGCTTTTCAATTTTAAGTATTTACTTGTAAATTAGGAATATTTAAATTTGTTCACATAAAATAATAAAAGTTTTTTTTTTTTTTTAAATTATGTATTTGTGTTTATATTTCATATTGAGAATAATTGTTCCCTTTCCATGGCTGTAAAGAAAGGCACTCTTGATCTTTTTTTCCCATATTGTTATAAATATTACAACAAAAAATCACAAACTAACGACTGATTTTGTATTATATATTGTCTATAAAATAAAAAAAAAGTTTTAATTATTCACAAAGATTTAAGTCTGATTACTGCTATCATTCAATGACACATCAGTTAATTCTGATTATTCGCGTTGTAAAGGCCAACAATAAAAAAGAAGACCGATGCAACGTTGCCATCTTTCTAAGTACTCTTGATTAAGTTGCAATAAAAATCTAATGGTGAAAGCGAAAACAACTTAAGTTACCCTTAGTTTTAAGAGCATCTTAATAAAGGTCTACTTAAGATACTTCTGGTGCAACCGGCCATTAATTCCATTATTTATAAATAGGGAATTAAATACCAACAGCTTTATTTATCAGTTCATTAACTTCTAAAACAAAATAAAAAGTAAGTTCTCTAAACACAAAACTAATTTCTAAAATTAAAATAATATGAAAAAATAAATAATTATAAACATAAAAAACAAAAATGAAATAATAATAAATATTTAAACAAACCTCCTTCTTGCGCAAGGCAATTTCCCAAACGATCGTAAAAACCCCGTCTAACGTTTGTTGGCATATTAGGGCTGATAGTTTGAAAGGCTTCTTTGATTTTTATTTAAAGTTCTTCTAAATTATTAGCCCTATCATGACCATAAACCTTATTTTTTTAAATAACCCCACAAAAAGAAATCATTAGGAGCAAGGTCTGGTGATCTCGCGGGCCACAAAATGATTCCACGTCCACTAATCAGACGGTTAGAAAACGTATTGTTTAAATATCCTTGAACAATACGTCCATTATGAGCGGGACAACCATCTTGCTCAAAAACCAGATATTATTAAATTTTATGAATTTGTCGATACGATTTTCCTTGGAAATACCATTTTACAATTTGAACCTTTTCACGAAGTTCGTAAACGTCCATTATTATTTATTTTTAGTGAAGAAACGAGTTTCCAAGAGAACTTACCACGTATTTGCCATGGTGCGGCTGCAAGAAAGCAAATAATATTTAAATTTAAAATTAAATCTTTACATTTATCGCATCGTTTTTGCGAGTTTTTGTTTTGTAGTTCGAGTCAGGGAATGTGTCAATTCGCCTAGATGTTTCCTATGTTTTCTACAGTGGACCTGTCTGTCTTATTAAGTTTTTGTCTGTTGTGATATTTGATTAAATGAATGAGGTTAATATGGAACATAATCCAGGCGAGTGGCGTTTATTCATAGATTCGTCGAAATCGCCTAAAAGCAATCCGCTTTAAATGGAAACAAAAAATCACAATTCCTTTAGCCCACTTCGTGACAATGAAAGAAACCTATAACAACTTATTAACCATATTAAATCGTGTTAAATATGAACAGTATCAGTCGGATATCTGTGGAGATTTAAAAGTCATATGTATCTTCATAGGAACTTCAAGGGACTTTACAAAGTATTGCTGTTTTTTGTGTCTGTGGGACAGTAGGGCAACAGAAGAACACTACAGTAAAAAGGATTGACCTCATAGAACTTCTTTTGAACAGGTACTTCAAACATTAAATAACAAAAAAAGGGGTGCTACCGCCTCTCCATATTAAGTTTGGACTGTACCTAATAAAAATATTTCCTCAACTAAGTAATGCAAAATAATTATAAGTAGGCATATTTATGGGACCTCAGATAAGAAAGCTCCTAGATGATTTTCGTTTTCAAGAACAATTAAATGAAAAGGAATTGGTAGCTTGGGCGTGTTATGTACGTGTAGTAAAAGGATTTTTGAAAAACCTATGAATTACTAGGGTGTCGCATGTCTTTAAAAATACATTTTTTGCACTCCTTTTTAAATTTTTTCCCGGAAAATTTTGGACGATGGAAACAGGATACCAGGGACGCTGGAACCCATCTAGGTTGGGCGACTACTGTTGGTTTTTAAAAAGGGATGATGCTACAAAACATAAAAACAAAACGTGAACGTTTTTGTCGCTGTATCCTGCAATATATTTTTTATTCGCATAACAACCAATCCTCAGTAATGTTTTTGCATGCAAACATGTTTTATAAGTTAATCTATATATATAATTTCAATGTGGATATATTTATATGTAGGTAGGAATCATAGAAATATAAGCAAAGGAGATATAACCGTTCATTCAAAATTGGCTTTTTTTGTGTATCAGACATTCATAATGTTAGAAAAGGACTTCCGATAAAAAATTCCCTGGGCAACGTCGCATATGTTTAGCACCAAAACTGGGGCCACCAGGGGTAGTACGTTTCCAAAAACTATTTATCTATAGAAAGTTACTAACATATATTTTTTTAGTATATTATCTAAAAAATAGCTATTTTATGAGACTCAGTCCAAATAAAGTGCCATGACAACTTTTTTGGGCTGTTTCGAGAAACATGCAAGTAAATAAAACCTATTGGTTCAATACAATAATTAAACTTTATTTATCATATAAAGCGACACTTCTGAAAACTGGCATTGTTACCCGTTAACCATACATAATAAATAGCTTAAATTTATTTTTTAACTTTATTGCAATTGCCCGTGTTTTTATCTTCATCGCTATTCACACCGATTTTTATAGATTTATTTTTATGTCATAAAAAGGAATAACAGATCATCTGACAGCCACCCTTAAAGTCCATAATTAGATCAAAACTCATGCAATACCGTTTTGTAAAAGTGAGAGGAGGAAATTAATAGACCAAAAATGTTTGTTCAGTACGAATTTCAAAATATAATTGGAAGTTTTTAGGAAAATTAAAATTTGGGATTTGGATTTAAATAAAAAATCTATTTTAACCCTTTCTTGTAAATAAATTTCATTTTTAAATTAAATAATTATTTTTAACTTCTATGTTTTAATTTTTTTTTGATTACGAGAAAAGAAAAAAGGTGAGAAAAAATTTCACTGTTTTTTTTTGCATATAATTTATTGTATTTAGTAATAATATTAACTAATCCAAGAATATTTAACTAACTATTCATTTCTATTTGTGATAATATCACAAGGATCAAAATAATCTGAAAGATTTTGGCAATTTGTGGTAACTGCATATTCTTTTCAAATACAAGTAGGGAAAACCATAATTTTTTTCTCTCCGGGTCAACAGGAAACCTTAAAACGAATTTTATAATTTAAATCGTTCATATGCTATATTAATCTAATAAAAAAGCTTATAACAAAAACTATATATACCTTGATGGTTACTTTCAATTGATTATAAAATAATTAAACAATTTTTTCGTTAGTTAAATAATCAAATTTTATGCTAAAATAAGTAAACAATCGTTGTTAATCTGCACAAAAATATAACATAAAAGGTATTAACAAAATGTTATTTGTTCGCCATGGTATTGCACGTCAATGAAGTGAAGTTTTATAAAAGAACTGTTTAAACTTACCGGAAACGAAAGATTTTTGTTACGAAATCCAGCTTTCCACAAACCTGGCACTTCACAACCATTTTCTATTTTTATTAAAAATAATACATAAAATATTAAGAAAATATTCTTATAACCGCACCTTAAAAACCAAATCTGTCTCTGAGCTAGTTTAAACGAAATGCAACACCGCCTCACAACACAAATAAAAAATTTACCACTACGACCGACGACCTTCATGAGCGTAGCGTACGCAAATTATGAATAAACTACAAAAAGCATTTCCCATTTGACCGTTAATATTCCGTTATGATTATTTTTAAGAATAATGTTAATAAAGAAAATAAAAATCAACTAAAAAACATATTTCTGTTGTGCTACTAAGTTATTGCATAACGACATGTGTCTATGTCTCAAAAATTTAAAAGGAAAAATTAATAAAGCAATATCCTTAAAATTGGCAAGGGTGCATGTGTATCAAGCACGTTTGACCATCAAGTGGTCTAGAGAGGTGACACTATTTCAATGTTTGATTCTTTTAATGTAAAATTTTTTTCTCCCTTTGCTTTATATATCTATGGTAGGAATATATATTTATTTTTTTGTCCACGTGATTCTGAAGTTATGGCTTAGCTAAAATCATGAAATTTGGCACAGTGGTAGTCTTTAGCAGTGGCTAAATCTAACAAAGCCCGTTTTTTGAATTTCGCCCCGGGACAAAAATAGGAGCAAAAAAATGTTTTTTTACCGTTAGCCGTACGGAGACAGAGGCAACAATTTGTCTTTGCCTTGCGGAGACAGGCTTTTCATCTAGTATATTAGATTGTAAAAATATGTCGTCTCCTCTTTTTTCTTCTTATAACAAAAAAACCGTAATTGTGACAGTAATTACCTTATTATTTTCGGATTTAGGACTCTAAAATACTTTAAACAAAGCTATTTATCAATGTTACTTTACAAAAATTTAAATTTTTTGACTTGTGTTTTTGTATAGACGTTTGAAAATTTTTGTCAATAATACATTATTTAAAAAAATAAATAAAAACGACAGGTATTTTTTGTAGTAATCTGTTCCGTGTTACTTAATTTTTAAAATAATGTAACTTTTTTGACAAGAAAAGATCAAAGTATTAAAAATATTATTTTTCAGGAATAGAAATTAGCAGATATCAAAAATTAGGCCCAGCAAGTCCAATCATGCATTCCCTGCCCGCATCAGGTCAATTTTTTTCTGTTTTTTTCATTATATTTTTTTCCATCTTTATACACTTACATAAATTAGTTTGTTATTTTAAAACTTGGTAAATGCTCTAAAATTTGGGCAATTATTTTTAATTAATCGTAATATATAAATTTAAAATATATGTATTTATATGTCAATCAAATTTAAACGTATTATTTGAGACACTTTTTTTTTAATTAATCTAGTTTGTCACAAAAAGATAATTTGCTGCAGTTAGTGCCAAAACATAAATAAATAATTAATAGGATAATGGACATAATTATATGTAATTTAAAAATACTTTTTTTTACAGATGGTGACGCAAAGCAAAAAAAATTAAACCAGCAGGTCATTAATAACTAAAAATCCAAAACTTAATTTTAAGCCCTTATTTTTTACAAGTTGCAACTATTTTTGTTAACAATTTTATCTCAATTGAATAAGTTACGAAAAAGATTTTCATATTATTATTATTTATATTATTATTTTATAGGGATTGGCGCATGAGTACCGAAAACCATTCCACCTCAATTTTTTTATACGATCCTATTTAAATTGCCCTACTGATGATATAAATGCATGTTGCCATGGGCCACCTGGTGCCATATTGTTTAAACCGAAATTGTTTAAACAATTGCAACGAATGGTTATTTTTTAATCGGAAAAATTGTTTTCATACTTTTTATTGAAATACAAATAAAAAAGGTCAGTAGTGTTAGATGATATGTTCTACGTCACCCTGACCCGGGTCAGACTTATATCTTAAAATCTCTGACGTAATTAAATATTTAGGAATCTTGTGTGACGCGTTATTTAGGGTGTGGCCAATACTATCTGTCAAATGTCAAATGTCACCTGTCAAATATCAAATGGCATCTGTCACCTGTCATATGTCAAAAACCACGTGACTTGGAAAATGTCCGTTACGCGTAGGATACTTGTGCTAAGACCTAATATCGATTTGCGCAAACTCGGAAATTTTAAGTTATGCCGTTCGGGC
>JAHBCN010023366.1:0-12746 GCA_019359885.1 Listronotus oregonensis | reverse complement strand
CGTTTTTTGGGGGCAATTTTTTAATATTCAAAATGAAAACACCCTTCAGGTGATTTTTTGACTCGTAGGGTTTTTTTAAACCTCGCTTCCTGTGATTCAAACGCCCATATTTGTCGTAAAATTTCATTTTCCCTGACTTGAATTATGTAATATAATATTAAAAATTTCAAAATTTAAAGCATATTTTAATAAATACCCAAATCATAAGTAGGAAACTGTTGGGGGATTATAAATAAGCTTTAATTATCTAGTTTATTGCTTTTTTAAATTTAAGAATGCTAATTTACCACTTATAACGGAAGAACAACTACCAATACGAGTTTAGAATTATATCATTTTATAGCATAACAAAAATTATTGGTGCGTGTACTCTATTAGTTTTCATAACACAAAATAGGTTTTATCAAAAAAATATAAAACATGTTTTATTAAAAATATTTGTAAAAATGCATTTATTGGTTTAATTTATTTCACATTATTCACAAAATGGCATTTTGCGTGATACTTTCAATTCACTAGTGGCATAAGTAATTGCAACGTGGTTGCTAAACCCGCAAAAGGTGATTGTTACTAAAAGAACGATTTCTCGGAGACAAAAAATACAAGGTAACTGACTATTTATGTATACATTTTTATTTATTTATTTGTATAGTGTAGCAAGTACGGGCAGTCGTGGAAATACGTCACCCACGTCAGTCTATAACAATTTATTAAAACAAATCTTAAATTGCTCCATTGGCGCACTAAACATTAAGCCGTAAACGTAAGCAATTGCAACAGAAAGAAGAGATATAGGTCTATAGTTAGAAGGGAGAGTTTTGCATCCTTTTTTGGGGACAGGTTGACACGCAGTTTTCCAGCTCTCCGGAAAAATGCCCAAGTCGTAAGAGAGTCGAAAGAGGCGAGTTAAAATGGTGCAAGCTCAGAGGCACATTTTTTCAAGACGATTGCTGGTATGCCATCCAGCCCAGACGATTTTTTGATATTAGAAGGAAGAATACGCTTGATCTGTTTGACTTTAAAAATGATATCGGACATTTAATGAGGAACAGGGCAACTGTTGGAAGAGATTAAGGGGTTAAATAATTTGTTCAAAAGTTTATCTAATGTTTTTGGCAAAGGACCAGAAGGATTTACTGCCATTCGAGCAAGAGAAGACTTTATTTTTTATCCAATTGTTAAAGGGTCTTTGGCTTCTGAAATAGTTCGATTATACTGATTTCTTGCTTCAATACTAGCCTGTCGGTTTTCGGGACTGGGGTTTTAAAGAAACTTTTTGTGAGCTTAAATTTTTAAAAGTCTGGCTTTGTCACAGGATCTAGAAAACCATGGTGTGTAATTTGGTGGTTTGGAGTTATTTTTGGTATGAGAAATATAGGTCTCAATGCCTAATTGCATTGTTTCGGTAAGTTGTTTTCAAATTTCCGAGGGATCGTGAGTGGAAAAGCAGGTAGGCTCCCAAGGGTAGGTGGCAAAGAAATCTCTCACACCATCCCAGTCTTTACTTCTTTATTCTTCAGGATTTTCAAATAATTTTCGATATATATATATATATATATATATATATATATATATATATATATATATATATATATATATATAATTTATATTTATTAAAAAAATACCATTAATAATACGTCTGGAAACAATAAGTAAATGTTAAAAGTATAAACGGTTCAAATCTTGTTAAATTATTTTTTTGTATAAGAAAGAATTACACACAGATATTACTAGAAAGTTTTCTGTTAAAATTCATTACATCGTACATTACATACAGTGGCCGGTGATCATTTTTTTGTAACCATTCTATTGACCGACTTTGCAAGTCATACACTAGTTTTCTTACACATATGCAGAAAAGTAATTATATATCAACTCCGCCTCGTTTTATTTTGTATTTACTTATATACAAAATTATAGTTTGTTAGATTTAAATTAATTACCACAACAATTACTTTTGCAGCCTTGAAAGAGTTTTCGCTTCCTTTGTTGGTTGATCTAAATCTATCCACGCCAAATGCAAATTTTCCTTTGCATAATATTTAATTTTACCTAGAAATTTTAAGCTTTATGGAATTAGTCTGCAAAGTTCATGTTGTTATAATAAAAACAAAAAAAATCTACTTCATTCTCAGCTTAAAGAATAGATTTTAATAAGGGTTGTTAAAAGGACCACCTAACAAATTTTTTATTTTATTATTGTATGTGGTCTTTTTTTAGATATATTACTTATCATATTTGCATATTATTATTTCTGATGCCCCTAATGTAAATAAAATTATAGAAAAAAATGCGTTACAATCTTATTTAACAATTATTTGAAAACTTTCAAAATATTCTTTCTAGACATATTTAAAAAAAAATTGTTTTCTTTCCAGTAGCGGGCAGGCGCGTGTTGGGGCGATTTTAGGGCTCGGGAAACTATTCATCACTTGCAGGGCCCAAAAGGCATCGCTAAACAATATTGAGGAATAGGAAAACTTTTAAACAAATTTATACAAATCAACTAAGTATTAAATACGTACATGTCAACATTACACAACAAAGTATTGACAAAAATATAATATAAAATTAAATTTACTTCTAATTTATTGTTTTTTTTTTGTAATTGGCCTTGTCGTAGGCTTTAAATAGGGGTGTCCTTCGAAGCAACCTTACAAGGGCCCACCGGGAAACTCCCGGTATCCCGGTAGGCCAGCACGCGCCTGTTAGCCGATTTACATTAGGGGTAGCAGTACGGCAAATTTTCTGGGGCTGCAAAGTTGCTTTAAAAAGAGCATTTGTGTTGACATTATTGTCATATTATAATAAATAAAATTTGTAAATACAGGATACTTCCATAAAAATATTTTGAAAAAAAAATAACACAGAGTTAGTCCAAAAAGTAATGGAAATAGTAATAATATTGATAAAAAATTAGGATAAAATAGGACAGTTTTATTACAGTTTTATTTAATTTTATATTCGACATAAATCGGTACGGTTTAAACCAAAAAATATTTAGTAAAACTTTCCGCTAATTTCAAATTTGCAAATAAATTTCACTGACATTTTTCTAGTGACATGCAAAAGCCTGCTTATAATTTTTGATAGATGTGAAGTAGTTCAAATATAAGAAAAACCCCAAAATTATCGGGGGTAATACCACGAGTGCTTAAAAATTACCGATAATTTTCATGAAATCTTGTTATTTATAATTTCACAAGTTCGAAGAACGAGTGGAATTTGTATAACAAGCTTGAATGAAAATTATCTGGTTAATTTTTATACACGAGCGGTATTTAGGGAGAATATTTCTAGAATGGAAAAATATGGGAGTATTATACTATTAAAATATTTTTTTCATACAATTTTCAATTTCATGCAACATAATTAAAACTATAACTGAAATCGTTTTTTTTAATTACTTTATCTATTTCTTCATCGTGTACATGACCAAATCGACTTATTTTGACTGATTTTACGTTTCTAATTACAATACAAACAAAGATTCGATTGTTCTGTGTTTAAGTAAAAAATACCACTTTTTAGGCAAGGAAATTTTTCCGCTGAAATTTTTTGATTTTTAATGTGTCTTATGGGAAAATTTATACATGAGTGAAATATTCAATATAAAAATTTTTTGATTGTCTTGGGAGCGTCAAATGATTTTAATGTTTACGGGAATTTTTTAATGATAAAAGAGCTTTTTGAATTTTGCGCAGTATTTTTAAATGTAAAGTGGTCCAAATATTTAAAAAAAACCTAAAAATTTTATATATTGATACGGGTGATATTGATGGGGCGTCCAATGCTTTTAATTTTCACAAGGAACTTTTGGTGTGGGTGTCCGGTTATAAATGAAACCCCCCAATTAATTTTTTTATTTAACGTTTGGGAAAAAAAAAGTTTAGTATAAAAATTTAACTGTTTCAAGTAATTTTTTTTAAACTTTTTACATTATACAGGGTTTCAAAAAGTCTGACGTGGACCTACTTTCTTTCAAATAACCTTTTTTTATTTAAGATTTGCATTCCCCTTAAAATTCTAAACATATTTTATGTAGCATCCCTATGTCTGACTACAAGGTTACATCACAAAATGCAACAACTATAACTTTATCATTATCACGATATGCTACGTATGTTAATTTCATCAAGTAGCCATGAAGTTTGACATGTCCGTCAAATGACTTTCTTTCACATTGACCATTAGTTTTAATTAATTTTTCGGTAAACTATACCTAACTATGGGTTTTCTGAGCAAGAAAAGAAAAAGCATTTATAAATTTTTATGTTAAAATAATTATAATCAAAAAAGGCCAAATAATATAGGTGGTAGGGGCCGAAGTTGTTCCGCTGCACAACATTTTAAAGATCATGACCAAGTGGAAATACCACATCATTTAGGAGAAAAAAGAAAAAATTTCTAGAACGAGGATTATACAAATAATGAACTAAATATCCTTTTATACTTCGAAGGTTTTGTATAACAATGAAAATATTAAACTTAAAACTGTATTTTTATTTAATAAATTCGATACCTTACGTTTTTTAGCAATTAAATTTATTATTTTAAAATAGGAAGAAATTACTTGCAAATTATTTACCGATGAACAACCTTTGTTACCGAGGTATATAATAAAAAAATACACATTTTTGGGATCACAAAATCCACGTAATATACGTGAAATAAAATATTCGGGAGAGTCATTAATGTTTGGTGTGGGGTTTTAAATGGTAGAATAATTGGTCCAATTTTTTTTTCATCAAACTCTTAATAGAGAAAAATACTTAGAAATTATAACTAAGTTGTTAAAAATTTTTAAATGACAATATGGAAATTATCTGGAGCAGGATGGGTTTCCCTTAATGTTTGTTTCAGTAACTCAATTATTAAACGCCATGTTTCCAGAATGGATTGGTAGATCGGGTCCAATAAATTGGCCTAAACCCGGATTTCCCCAATTTTGAAAATTTTTATGGGGGATTTTTAAAAAGCAAAGTATCACCGAAAAAATTTAAATTTAGACAGATTAGGAAAAGAATAACCGGAAAAAGGGCAATTTTAAATAATAAACATATATAATTCTGAAACGCATTTAATAGACAGGAAAAATTTATAGAAAAAGCATTGAACAAAAATGGCGGTCATGTGGAGCATCTACTGCAATAAGAATGTTAAAACTACTACACTGGAGCCATATTTTGTTAAACGTTTCCATTATTTATAATTAACATTTTTAATAAAGTTAGTAGTTGACCTACCTGTTTTATTTGACGGATATGTCAAATTTCATGGCTACTTGATGAAATCAACCTACGTAGCAATATCGCTGATAATGATAAAACTTATAGTTTTTTGCATTTTGTTTTGTAACCATTAAAGTCAGACATAGGGTATGCTACATAAAATGTGTTTAAATTTCCAAGAGGAATGCAAATTCCAATAAAAAAATAGGGACTATTTGAAAAAAAAGTAGGGCCACGTCCAGACTTTCTGGAACACCCTGTAAAGAAAAGAAGTTTTTTAAAAATTATTTTGAACCACTAAACTTTATCCAAACCTTTTTCCAAACGTTAAATAAAAAGTTAATGGGGGTTACTTTATAACGGACACCCTGTACAAGAAAGACCCTGAATAAATTTCAAATTTTACCCACCCCCGTTTGCGTACAGCAGCCGTGACAGTTCAAGCTAATGGAAAGGAAATTTTTTTAACATTATTATTATATTAAATTTCGGTAATAGGGCGGCATTTTTTATAGTGCCCAGGGGCGGCGCTAAGGTTAAATCCGGCCCTGTTTCTTTCTGTCTTGTTTGATTTTTAAACTACAAGATAAACAACATTTTTTGCATATTTTTGTTTTAACTAGTAAACGACCTACTTCTGGATTCTTACACCCGACTAAGAATAAATAATTAATAGTTTTAATTATAATGTCCTTATTAAACAACACAACTTAGCGGTTCTTGTTCTTGGTAAAACACTTAAAACCTTTCATTTTTACATTTCTCTCGTTTATTAAAATGCGTTTTTTTAGTATTATAAGAATAATTATGTCTTATTAAATATGTAAAACAGGTGAATGTGTTAAGCATGATAAAAACAATATTGACGGATTTGCCGTGTTTTTTAATAGTTTCTTAGGTTTGGTTAAAACCACAAGGATTTCCTGGTTAAAAAAATAATATTTTATGTTTAATTAAGGGGTAATTTTATTTATTTTACTTTTAAGTTTTAATTTAAATAATAAATTATAGTTAAAAAAAAACTAAAAAACACGCTTTTATAGCAAACCGAACTAAAAAGTAGAAAATTACACAACCCCACAAAAAAAAAAATGTTCGGACTTGTGGGTCGGACATAGGTATTCCCATGTATTTCATCGCCGAATCCGATCCCAAACTCAGAAATGGCCCTTTACGTCTGGAATTGGCCCTAGGGGCCAAAAATTACCTCTATAAGGCCTGATAGATGGATTCCGGGATGAGGCGAGGTCAAAGGTGCATTTTCAAGCCAAAGCCGGATTTGTAATTAAAAAGTTTATGGCCAACTGTAATTCCCCGCTTGGGACCGGGAAAATGTCCCTTGGGGGCCGGAAAATCATGCCTCGGACGCTGCAATCGCAACAGTGGTAATCTCATGAAATAATACCCCTGACGGGGTTAAAAATCTTATTCTTTGCAAGTAGATTTGAGGTCGAGAAGGTTCCATCACGCTTCGTTCACGCCTTTATTTGATAATTACTCCTGAGTGATAGTTTTTCCAGGTATCCAAAAATACTGAACGACCGGTCCACCGATTCCAATGCCTCTGTCCTTTTTCCATGTATTTCTCTACACTCAATTTTCAAACACAGTCTAAGTTCCAAAAAAAAGTACATAAAAATGCCACTGTTGCCATTGCGGCGTCCGAAACATGATTTTCCGGCCCCTAAGGAGTCATTTTTTCGGTCCAAAACTGGAAATTCCATTTAGCCATAAACTTTTTGACCACAAATCCAGCTTTGGCATTTCTGAGATCGGGATCGGGTTCAGCGTCGAAAATACATGTGAATACATAAAACATGTCCGACCCACAAGTCCGAACATTTTTTATTTTTTTGTGGGCCTGTGTAATCAATTATAGTAAAAAAGCGTGGAATGCTAAACATTAAATCTTACAATTAAATTATTGGTAGCTATTTACAAATTTAAAGTTATAATAAAAATATAGTAAATTGCACCCCACGCTTTTTTACTATAGTTGATTATTGTTTACTTTTTAGTTCGGTTTGCTATAAAAGCGCGTTTTTTAGTTTTTTTAAACTATAATTTATTTTCTTATTTTTTAGTCCCAAAACAACATGAAAAGTAATCTTAAATGCCTTATATTTTTTAATAAATCTATTATGGCCAACGGATCAAAACAAAATTCCACATGGAAAAGGAAAACCCCATAAAGGTCAGTAAAAAACCCTTTCCCCAAAAATAATTCTTTGGTTCCCAGTTCCAGGCTACTAGAAAGCGTTTCGTGCTATTGTGGCCTTCCGCATTCGCCAAGTATTGTCATTTTGAGAAAGTGTTATTATTTTTATTCTGAAGATCCTAGTCGGGACACTGGAACAAAGTTATGAAATAACTGTATTGTCATCGGCTCTTGACCCCCTATACGAATTTTCAAGTTAATCAGACTTCTTGTTAGGTTGAAAGATTTTGTCACATAGATACATAGATACATACAAGAAAAGCTATTAAAAACGTGGTGAAATGTATTATATTATACCAATAAGCTTTTAGTCGGAGAGCTGGCAGCTACCATCGCTAACCTGCAAGGTACGCAGCTATAATGTGTATATATTTAATTTAGTGATAGTTAAGTAAGACAAATCAATGTTTAGCAGGGTTAATGTGGATGCAAAACTACCTTCTAAATTTTTTTAAATGCAAAATAATTTAAAAAATTAATGTTCCTCCACAAGGCTGGCGTTTAAATATGTTTAAATTTACACATATTTAAAGTTGAAAAAAAGTGCTAGACACTTCTCTCAGTTGCAAGTTAATGCCAGACACGCCCTAAATTCATAAAAAAGGTAGTACTTTGTAATGTCTTTCTATAAAGCTGAAAATTAGAAAAAAATATTCTTGGAGATACCCAAAAAAGATGTATTCAGAACCCGTTACTTTGGGTGGTAACAAACATCCGCCATCAGATTAGTTCATTGTTTACTATATTAAATGGCCATCCGAGAAACAAATTTTGGTGCATAAGTGAGAAAGATAAGGTGTATTTGTATTGCGCATACAGTGTGTCAAAAACTGGTGGGAAATGTATGGGGATCTTGGAAACCACGATAGATAGAAAATCGGTTAAATGGGGAAAGTTTTGGACAATTATGTTAGTAAGCCAATCCTGTTTACTAAATGGTTTTATTTATTCAGGTTTTTGAGAAATTTTGAAAAAACCTGAAACATGCGTTTTCGAAAATCGGCCATATTTTTTTTAAGTGAAAATTTTTCAAATTTGTAAAAACTTCTTCAAAGCAACTCTCTTTGTAGAATATGACCAAGTAGTCAATTTTTATTATCTACGTTTCGGGTTTTTAGAATCATCATCAACTTTATTTTTTCATATGGGCGCCATATTGGATTTTTTTGCAGCCAAATAGTGCTTTTTATTCTGATTTCAACAATGTATGATATGTTATAGTTTATGAGTTCATAACCTCATATACTTCAAAAAACAAATATTTTCTCAGTTGGCCTTGATTTCGGCAAATGTCATCTAGCGTCATTATCAAGTTAGTACGTTAATACTATTTTTTCAACTCTGTAAAATGGTTAATTATTTTAAGCAAAACTTGATATTTTGCAACGTTATTTCCAAAGCAATATAAATATTAATATAGCTGCGCACACGTTCTTCGACAATTTTCCTGAAAGGCAGCATCCTAAACTAACATACTGGTTACAAATTTGCTTAAAGTTTTAATAAACCACGACCTAAGTTAACCAACATTTTAAAGAAAATCCAACATCTTCAGCCAGGGATGTTGATAGAGAATTCCACATACCTAAGTCCACCATTCATAGGGTAGTTAGGACTATTTAAAAAAATATCGCATTTTAGGTCGTTATTTTACATCTTTATTTTAGTAGGAATATTAGTTTAGCCACTTTTCATTGTTTTTGTTTTCACTTGTTTCAATTAACTTCTACGTGTAGTTTTGTTGTAACACGGTATTAACGTTATAGCTTTGTTTGCGAAACCCATTTCTGTAAAATATCTGTTCGGCTTATCTATTTTGACAATTACTAATATTTAATTGTTTACAAAAAAAATGACGTTCGCGGAATTCAAGGCCAACTGAGAAAATATTTGTTTTTTGAAATAAATGAGATTATAAACTACTAAATTATAACATGTTATACATTGTTGGAATAAGAATAAAAAACGTAGCAAATAAAAATTGACTACTCGGTCATATTCTACAAAGAGAGTTGTTTTGAAGAAGTTTTTACAGATTTGAAAAATTTTTACTTATAAAAAAATATGGCCAATTTTCGAAAATGCAGGTTTCAGAATTTTTCAAGATTTCTTAAAAACCTGAATAGATAAAATCATGTAGTATGGGACACACTGTATATTTCGTCACTAAACTTCCCTTACCCCTGCTTCAGTAATTTAAGTTTTAAAAAATCCTGTAAATATTGTAATATATTATTGATATTCAAGTGTTTGTTAATTGTTGTAATAGCTGGCACAAGGCTTAAGAAAGCTTAATTTTGTTAACTTTTATATAATTTATAATTTAAAAAAATAACGTAAAAGTACCAGATGTGCAAAACGACAAAGCATTTGTTACACGCCGCAATAGACTGTATACGAAAAAGATAATGTTTTGATCGCGCCCGTAAATGTCTTTTGTACTCCCCGACTTGACTTCCTTAACAAATTTTTATATTGAAAAAGAACAGTTTAAAATCAGCTGTCATTTAAAAATTCTTTGGACTCCCCTCGTAGATTTTATTGTAGGGGTAAAAATAATACTATCACAGCAGCCTTCTACGTGAATTTAAATTGATAAAAAATCGCCATTTTTAAAGCAACAATATGTATTTTTTAAACGTGTTTTCCACATATTTCTAAGTGCTGAGAAAGAAAACGTAGAAAGGTTTTTTTAAAGGCAATTAATGGTTTAATAAACTGTAAAAAACTTTTCTGTTTTTTTTTTATATAAAGAAACAATTTTCGCTTAAATTCGATACTTGTAATATAAATTTTAAAAATTCATATCTCCAAAAGTATTTACCCTAGCAACATTATATGAAGAGGCATTTCCTAAACGATAATTGCACAACACAAAGGTGTAAATCATTTTTCTTTTTAAACTCACCAAACGTATTTTTTGGAATAAGAAAAAACACTTAATAACCATAACTTTAAAAATACTATTTGAATCGCACAAACTCTTGAAAACGGCTGGACATGTCTTAAAAGTTTTGGCCAAAATTCACTCGCCCTAATTTGAACCAAAATTAAAAAAGGATCCAGTTGCCTTTGAAAACTAAAGTTTGCTCACATTGTTTAATGTCAGTTAAAAGATATGTATTTTAAAGTTTTATAAACGTAAAATGTCTTATAAATTAGAAATAAAAAAAAATATCTACAACTTGGTCGGGCTGGCATGCCAACCCGACCGGAAAATATTAGCTTTGGAGCTGAAATATTCCGAATATTTTAGAATGAGAATATTTCACGCAGAACTATTTAGTGGAAGACCACGAGTATTCACTGCACCGAGATCAGAGTGGTTGGTAAGAAAAACAAAAAACTAGCTTAGAATGCCAACGAGGACACTGGCTGGTCAGTATGTACAACACTTCGAGAATACGATACTTTTGGAATTGATAAGGAATGGTCTTAGATATCAAAAGAGACGTAAGGATCCCAAATACTCTCAAGCGCAACTTCTTCGTATGGCGAGATGCTGTTTTAAACTGAGGCAGGTACACTTTGCTAATGAAAAAACTATTATTTTAGATGACGACCAGTATTTTACTCCGAGTAATCCTGAAATCTAAGGGAACAATGGATTTTATATGGACTACTTAGAGGAGCACCCTGACAATGTTAGGTACAAACATAGAGCAAATTTTGCGGATAAAATCCTTGTCTGGTGCGCAATTTCTAACAGGCGTATATTCCAAACTTTTGTAGAAAAAGTGAGAGACAAAGCTTTGAATAGTTAAAGCTATATTGATAACTGCCTTTTCAAATTGCTTTAGTCTGTTCACCAACATATGCTGATGATATCATATTTGGATCTGACCTGGCATCGTGCCATTATCCAAGAGATACTCAGAACTGGTTTCGACAACACTTCATACCTTTTGTTTCGAAAACCGATAATCTTCCAAACTTGCCGCAGAGTTTTAGGCTCGAAGGCTGGGAAACCCAAGATGAAAAACAATTAAGATGGCGAATTTACGAAAAGCTGAGAGAAATTTATTTAAATTTCCTCCTGGACCTCATAAGAGATATTCGAAGAAATTTGCGTCTAGTGAAGCTGAATGGGCCACTTCACGTTATTCGATAGTATAGTGTAGATAAGTATTGAGTTGTAGTTATTTGTTTAATAAAAATAAATACGATACATATTTTTTGCAGATCTAAATTTACGAAAAAAACAGTGCAAAAAGTTTTAGTTACAAAACGACCCAACCTGTAAAAATCTACCCTTTTTAGAAGTATATTATTTTTTTTTAAGTCCATTCCACTTAAAATCTATTTCAATTCTACAAAATTTCCTTAAAATAACATTTTTCTAGTAGTTATTGAAAACCGTTTTGATTACCAGACCTAGATTAAACCGAGCATTTTTGGTCCGATGTTAATAAGATTTTTTTCCTTCTTTTAATAAGAGAAAGACGCTGCCAAAATATTTAAGTTTATTTTTGGAATACGCAGATTCCTTAGGTCGAAATAATACAATTAACGTAAACTTGCCTTATATATTATAAAGTCTTAATTTTGTTTTTGTATTTTCGTAATAATTTCTTCACTAAAAGACATAGCGGTACAAAATTGAACCCTAAATTTCCAATTTTGTAACGCTATGTCTTTTAGTGAAGAATTTATTACGAAAAAACAAAAACAAAATTAAAAGTTTAACACCCTGTATCTTAGTTATTATTAACTTCGTAATAAGGCTAATTCACCTTAATTGCATTTTTTCGACCTAAGGAATCTGCTGTTGTTCCATTACTTTTGGGACACCCTGTACACTACTAATCTCAATTTTAAAATATCCATTAAATCCTGTAAATCGACGACGATTAAAATGTATTTAAAACTCTTTTGCCTAGTAGCACGAATCCAACTAACTAATGATATAAAAGGAAAAGTATCATTATTTTGTTACATACACAATACACTAATATATTACATGCAAAAGAAAAATGAAGACGGGTGAATAAACTTTACAAATTGACAACAGGAAACAATACCAATCTAGGAGCCATTAGCAACTTCACTCTTTAGTTCGGTTTATAGGATTAAACTATCTTGATGTCTTGTTTTATTAATGACAGTTAAAAAGAGACAGATTTATGCTCTGGGTATATAGAAAAAAATAAATTGCAAGCGATTTAAGGTATAACAAATCTAAAACGGAAACGTTAGTAAAATGAGTCTAATGGGCGATATGAGTTTATATCGGAGACTGCAATATACTTAGTAATGCTTGTTAAGTGTTAAGTGTGCGTATGACTAAATTTAACAAT
>JAHBCN010023365.1:0-12632 GCA_019359885.1 Listronotus oregonensis | reverse complement strand
AAAAAAGTATCTAAATAATAACGTTGTAGTTGTAAATAAAATGGTATATAAACCTCAGAGGGAAATTTTTATTAACGTCTCGAGACAAAAGTTAACTAACCAATCTCTTGACAGTAATGAAACACTATCCTTATCGGCATGTAATATACTATTTTAAGCTTTCTTGTAACACAAAAAAGTATTAATTTTTAATGAAAAATAAAATGCCGTAATTTTTAGGGTTTCTAGAACCCTGAAACTAAAATGGAAAATATAAAATACATGTCTTGTCTAAGAAGGTGTTTGTGGCTCTATATTTTAAGAAAACTGGTAGCTTCGTTGCATGTTTTCTTAATAATCGCATGCTAGAAAACATCTTATGTAATCTATATTTTTTTATACTATTTTATTTAACAATGCGGGAAAAAGTAAATATTTAAAAACACCAAAAATAAGTGGGTTAGAAATTATTTTATTAATTTTCTTTTCATTTAGTTATCATGAAATTTTTATTATTTAACTTAATTTTTTAGTATTTCTATCCTACTCTACTATTTGCTTTGCTTTAATGTGAAGTAGGTCAGGCAATATGCACACTTTTTCCCATTTAAAAGGCAACAAATCAAAGTCCAGCCCAACAATTCGACTATAATTTTTCAGGAAATTGTGCAATTCATGAAATTTCGAGTATCTCGTTATTTATCACTGAGCAAGAGCAGTTAGTTGTATTTTGTACAGATAAAGCGAGAAGCAGAAAAAGTACATATTTTTATATATTTCAAGTTTAACTATTTAAATAATAATTTTTAATTTGCATAAATAAAAGGAGATCTTTAAAAGAATAGAATTCCCTATAAATGTATTTCTTTATAAAACATTTTTTCATTAAATACCCATAGGAGTGAGACTATATTTTATGATAGTGACATATTTTTCAAGTTAAAAAATATATTTTTCTCAATGTAATATTAAAATCTTGCTATCTATGGCAAATATTGTTAAATATTTAAATATTATGTGTATATACCGGGTGTTTTAAATTCTACCTTTACTATTGGAAACGAGGAGATAAAAAGATGCAAATCGTGGAAAAGTTACGCATTTATGTGACTAATAATATGCCGTTTGAAAAATTTTAGAAGTTGCCTATTACTGGGACTAATACTATGTTGTTTCCTGGGTTTTAATTAAAAAAAAACATCGATAACATTAAATTATAAATTTGAAACATACTGTATAAATATTTCTTTGTTAAAAAAGAGTGTTAAAAATACCAATCAACGAGTTCGAGCATTATTCCAAAAAGTAACTTGTTTTTGATTTTTATATATAATTCTTTCTAAATAATTTCAAGTTTCTTCTAGATTTATTTGGAAACAATCAATTTATTTTTTTAATAATCATTAAAACAACGGGTTTTCAGTAAATTTAGTAGTAAATTAGTCCGATATATGCTTATTCTATATTAACGAAATTTACAGAAGTAAATATAACCAGATATAGGAAGGTATAAAATTATTTTTATCTTACTGGACGTAATGTTTACCTAAGGATAATCCTTTGAGCCTAAGATCATAATGGTGTTAGAAAACGCTACCGCATATATGAAAATAAAAGGGAATTTCTATGCACTGTGTTCTGAAATCGAAGAAACATTTTTTAAAACTTTCCAACTCAAATTTCATAAGTTTTACACACAACATTTCGGTTAGTAATATATCTCCAACCGACTTCAAGGGATCACTAAAAACTATTCTTAAAAGCAACGACTTATTATACTATCCGTTGTTCACCGACGCTTGACCGACTTTTTCACGGTCTAGCAACGGCTGCCAGATATTCGGAATGTCGACAGTAGGTTTGCTAAACACATTTTGGTTTTTTTGCAATAATTATTACAGCTTCTTTAATTTTTTTTTTTTTCAGTGGGTTTCTTTATGAATGATTTTTTCTTTCGGCCATTGTATGCGGTGTTGTTTTGACCATACGTGTCCGGCAATCCCTGATTTCGACGTTTCACCTTGTTCCATATGCTTTTTGTGTTCTTTAACTCTTATTTCGAGTGGTCCTTTTGTTTCCCTATGTATCCCTTACCACATTCACAGGGAGTTTGGTAGATACAGTCATTATACGAGACATTGTTGTCCGGTCTCGTCTTAGTAAAAATACTTCCTAAAGTGGTTTGGGATTTAAATGCCGGTTTAATATTATACTTATTCGCGATTCTGCGGATTTTTCCGAAGTTCCTTTTATATACGGAATTGTCATAAATATTTGGTCCTGTCAGTACCGGTTTATCCACTGGGCGGTTTGGGCGGCCACCCAGGGGCCCGTGCTATATAATAAAAATAATTTAAAAAATAAAATATAAAAAACCGTAAAATAATAAAAAAAATAAAATCAAGTCCGCTTAGAAGAAATAAAGACCTCCATTGAAATTTTAAGCGAACGATATAAAACCGATGTAGATGAAACCCAAGAGAATTTGCATAATGAAATAACTAATTTTTTAATGTTATGCCAAAACCTAGAAAAAAATACAATTTATGAAAAATTTGGGGTCATCCAGGATGCAAAGGCAACTTTTCCGAATATTTTAACTTTATTGCAAATTTACTTGCAAAATAACCATATCTAATGCGTCAGGCGAGCGATCATTTTCAGCATTAAAAAGAATAAAAACATATTATTAACGATCAAATTTGGGTCAAGAAAACCTAGACGCATTATCAATATTATATATTAGAAAATGACGAACTGGAGCAACTAAACTATGATAAGATAAGATAAGATAATTTATTAATGCCAATATACAATTTGTATTTGCACAGGTCATAAGGTTACACCTAGTCTAGTTAATTACAATCTCTAAAATTAAATTTAAACAACAATACATTCTAAAATCATGGCTAATTACGCTTATAGAAACATTTATCATCACAGCTAAATTTACAGTTACAAGACAAATACGCTACTATTACACTTTAAAAATTCTTGAACACTATAAAATGCGCATTTACATAGCACTAATTTAATTTTTTCAAATGGGACCTTATTGAACAGTTTCGCTGCAGTAAATTCTGGCCTCCTTTGGCTCTTACCTACACGACAGTATGGCAGTACTAAATTACTGCCATGTCTGGTTTTATATGTGTGTGTTATTATGGGATATAAATAGATGTTCTCGTTTTTTAATATATATTAAACTTTCTAAAATATAGACAGAGGGAAGAGTTAGAATTGCAAGCTCCTTGAAGGCAGGCCTGCAGTCATCCCTATACCCGATCCCCGAAATTACCCTCACAGCTCTCCTTTGCAGTCGGAAGATAAGGTCCGCAGATGCCGCACCACCCCACGCTACTATGCTGTAGGACATAACGGAATGAAACAGAGCATAATAGGCAGACCTCAAAGTCTCACCTCCCACACATCCAGCCAAGCCCCTCAGCAGAAAGACGCAGCTCCGCAGCCTTCCAGACATCCGCTCGGTATGAACATTCCAGTTAAGCTTGGAATCCAGATAAACTCCAAGGAATTTAACATCTGTTGGGTTGTTACAACTACTTAGATCCCTTAAAGAGAATACAATTTTTTGTGTCTTATCTTCATTTAGTTTAAGTTTATTAGCGTTAAACCACTCCTTTGCCCTCGACTGAGCACCCTCAGCAGCCTCCTCGACAAAATCAATGTCATTTCCTCGTATGGATAGGGTAGTGTCATCAGCAAAAAGGGTATATTTTGCCTTACTCTCATTAAGAGGGAGATCATTAATATAAATCAAAAACAGGACCGGTCCCAAAACCGAACCCTGAGGCACACCAATGTCAACAACCCTCTCTGCTGAAGGCACCCCAACCATCACTACTTGACGACGATTATCAAGATATGATTTAAGCAGCAATATACTATTGGTGTTAAAATTATAATAGCGTAGTTTGTCGAGAAGGATGTCGTGGGAAACGCAGTCAAAAGCCTTGCTAAGATCATAAAAGAGTGCCATATCATATTCTAAGTTTTCAAATGAGTCCATTATATCCGAGAGGAGATCCAGGATGCCAAGAACCGTGCCCCTGTCCACTCTAAACCCAAACTGACTCTCTGTGAATAGGTTATTAGTTTCAAAGTGCAGGACAATAGTTTTTGCCATGCACCTCTCCACCACCTTAGATATTATTGGCAGCAGTGATATGGGCCTATAATTTGCTGGATTGTCAATGTCACCTTTTTAAAAATTGGTATTACTACTGCCCTTTTAGTGCAGAGGCAAAAATATTGTATTTGAAACACAGATTTATCAGCTTAGTGAGCGGTATAATGATAAGGTTTTTTATTGTTTTTATGAGTTTTACTGAAAGACCATAGATGTCAGTACTATTTTTATTCTTGAAATTGTCAATAATATCTCTGACTGAATTAAAACTCATCTCGGGAAAAGACAATTCAACATCAGGGGTCACCATCGCCTCCATGAATGACAGTGGGTCAGTCTGAGAATCAGGCATGTCCCTGATAATCTTATGTGCAGCCTGAGAAAAGTAATTATTAAAATTATCTGATGACAGTTTTTTACTTTTGTTTTTTGCTTCCGATTTACCTTTATGGCTTTTAATAATTTTCCACATAGATCTTAGGGATTCCTTGATGTAGAGATAAATTTATCATTTGCTTGTTTTTTGTGGTCTTTTATAGCTTGTTTATAAACTTTTTTAAAATTTTATATGTCAGGTTATTTCCCGGTGTATTATACTGTTTGCACAATTCTCCAAGGAAGCTCAGGTGATCCCTCATGTTTCTTAGTGTGTTGTTGAACCACGGTGTTCCATGTGGCCTATCCTCTCTATCTTGATAGGTCTTTTCTGGAAATGCCTGAAGGTAGGCCTCCTGTAGTCGTGACATAAACACCTCAAACTTATGGTCGACTGAAGTGTTTTCATCGTTAATAAAATCCCATGAGTAGGACTCGATAATGTTATAGAAAGCCAATAACTCCCACTCAGTAATAGGTCTTAGCGTTTTTTTTTAATGGTACTTTCCTGCATGGCTCATCCACAGAATGACTCCAGCTGACGCATGATCCGATAGATCGCTCAATTACCTTTTATTGTCAGAGTCACCCGCAAAATTATAAAGATATTCAGGCAGGTGCCACCTTGTACTTTCAGCGATCATTGCTTTGAAACCATAACTGCCTAAAAGATCACAGAGAGAAACAGCGTGATGAGATAATATGGCAGTTTGCTAATGCCAAGTCAAGAAAGAAAGTTTTCAATTTTTTTTTTGTAATATCTACGTATTTTTTAAAATATTTTTTTTATTTGTAATTGGTTGTTTTTTTTGTTAAATATTTTTAAGAATATTTTGTTTGTTTGCAATTTTTGTATTTTGATATTTTTACATTTTTTATACGTGTTTTGCAATAATTTTTACGTTTTTTTATTAAATGGTACTTTCCTGCATGGCTCATCCACAGAATGACTCAGCAGCTGACCGGCATGATCCGATAGATTCAGCTCAATTACCCTTGTATTGTCAGAGTCACCCGCAAAATTCATAAAGATATTGTCCAGGCAGGTGCCACCCCTTGTACTTTCAGCGATCATTGCTTTGAAACCATAACTGCCTAAAAGATCACAGAGAGAAACAGCGTGATGAGATAATATGGCAGTTTGCTAATGCCAAGTCAAGAAAGAAAGTTTTCAATTTTTTTTTGTAATATCTACGTATTTTTTAAAATATTTTTTTTATTTGTAATTGGTTGTTTTTTTTTTGGTAATATTTTTAAGAATATTTTGTTTGTTTGCAATTTTTGTATTTTGATATTTTTACATTTTTTATACGTGTTTTGCAATAATTTTTACGTTTTTTTATTCTTCTTGTTTCTTTGTGTTTAAATAAAAAATTTTGTAAGTAATGCACGTGATTTTTTGTTGAAAAAATAGGCAATGAATAGCATAGGGGGGCCTAAATCACCAGCGCCCAGGGTCCGAAGCTACCTTAAACCGGCACTGGGTCCTGTGGAGTCTTTTTAAAGAACTCTGTCTCACTGTAGTCGTTTTGCTTAAGATCCCTAGTTATATTACTTATTTCATCTTGCAGGAATTACTTACTGTTACATAAGGTCACTGCGCGGTTATATAGAGTACGTATGACCCCTTGTTTCGTTCCGTTTAAGTGATTAAAATTCTGGTGTAAATATTGCCCAGTGTGGGTAGGTTTCCTGTATAACGAGGTTTGTATACGTCCATTATTTAGTTTAACTAGAACGTCGAGAAAAAGTAGAGCCGAATTTTGCTCCTTTTTCATTGTGAATTTCATACAGGGTCGGAGACAATTTAGATGTTTTAAGAAACCTTTAAGTTCATCTTCATTATCTGTCCATACAATAAAAGTATCGTCCATATATCTTAGCCAAACTTTTGTTTTAATTAATGCAGTTTTAATTGCGTGTTCTTTAAACCATTCCATATAAATATTTGCTACCACTGGAGAGAGCAATGAACCCATTAGAAGTCCATCATCCTGCGCATAGTACTCATCTTTCACTTAAAAGTAGGAACTACGGAGGCACAACTCCAACAACTCCATCACTCCATGCAGCGGCAGGCTGGTGCGTTCTTCCAGTGTGTCATCTTCGTTAAGCTTGGCTTGAATAATATTTAACGATTCTTCTACTGGCACATTTTTTTACAGACTTTCTACATGAAAGCTTACAAAAATATCGTCTGTTCTTATTTCTATATTTTTAAGAATATCAACAAAATGACTAGAGTTTTTAACAAAGGATGGTGACTTACCGACTAGTGGTTTAACCAGGTCTAAAAGATATTTTGCCAGTGCAGTCGTGGGTGCATTTCTAGAACGGGTGATAGACCTTAAGGGTATATTGTCCTTGTGTATTTTCGGTAGTCCATATAAATGTGGAGGTTTACTATTTTAAGCCGGTTTTGTATTTCCTTAAGGTCCTATAAATTTTGTTCTCTATCGATGGTGTTGGATCTTGATCCACAGACCTGTATTTGCCTTTTCGCAGAACTTCGTCTTTCCGGTCATAGTCGTTTAAGAATAAATTTTAGTTATCACTTGAAAACGGTTGGAGATACATCACTAACCAAAACGTTGTGTATCAATCAACAAATAAAGACAATGGAAATCCAAGATTTTAGTGTTATTGAAACCATAACATTGACTTATACTTTCAAAGAAATTTCATGAGGTCTCTTATACACAGTTCGATAAATACTATGGCCCATTAACGTACCTTTTAAATTCATTTTTTTATATTTTAGTATTACTTTTTAAAAATATTATTGAATTTCTGTTACTTCCGCACTTTTGGAAAAAAGAATTTTAAAATCAGACTTTTTTTAATCGATCATAGGATACGGATTAAGACGGAAACCGAATATTTCACTTTTTATAATTATTATTTTAGCTAATTGTAACACTATTAGTCCAAAGTGTTACTTTTATTGTGAATCTGGAACACCTAGGCTGTAAAACGGCATAGATAGTTTTAAATAGTAAGACGAGTGAGATGTAAAACTGACCAGTGGTAAATTTTATGGTTGGGGATCGTTGCCGTAGTGTATATTTGGAGTGAAGTGGAGAATAGCAGTGGAAATACCAAGTTGTTTTTAAAATTTATATACATAAAGTAATGTGTTACTGTCTGCGTAGAGAGCTGAGCTTTTACACTGTTTTCAAAAGAAAGGCATCTAGAAGTAAGCTCGTCTAGGAGATGGGGACTTTCTGGACGATAACTGGACGCAAGTCACACCGAAACTGTTTTTTTTTACCCTGGTAGGCTTCTGTTAGGTAATATACTATAATATGAGATCTACATTTTCATAAACAGGGATACGCAGCTCCCATTACCTTCTAGTAAAAAGTAATATTTTCCACAGCATTAATCTTATTTTTAATATCTTGGAAAATAATTGCCTTCTGTTTTTATGATGCGTTGTTTGTCACTTTTACACAGAAAATATAATGTTCTTGGTAGTTAATAAACTCCTCTCAGGTAAAAATATTTTTCATTGTGTCAGCAGAATAATCATCCGCAAATCCATGACATAAGGATAATTTAACATAATGTTATATTGTAAGTTTTTGGCCAAAAGAAACCGTTATTAGGCGAAAAGATATTTTATATTTTAAGTGATATTTTAATATTTTTTTTTACTTCTTTCAATTAAAACGGACTTACTCCATAAATAATTTGGCGTCCGGCAGTATAAGAATTTAAAAATGGTCCTTAGAGGGGGGTTGTTAATTGAAAATTCGAATATTAGCTATTTGCGTGTCATTGTTAAGGCTTTTCTGGCCAAGGAATTCAAAAATCATAATATATTCTTATATGGTGTCTTTCAGAAGGGACAAAACTGTCTTATATTTCGCAAACGGCAAAAAGAAAACATATCAAAATTTCTACATAGTGATTTTAGGATACGCCCGATTTGATGGTAAAATCGGCAATGTTGCCAGGTGTATACTTTTTGAGATAAAAAAGGCATATTTTCTTATACAAAGTTCAGTTTTCTTGCAATTAATTAAGCGCGCCGCTGTTCCTGTTCCTGATCTCCAAATGTCAGAACATTCTATGTATGTAGTTTTTAAAATAAGGCTACTTTGCTCTTTCATTAAAAAATATTAAAACTGACTCGTATTTTGCAAACGGCTCAAAAGAAAAGAGTAAAAAAAATGTCCTATAAACATAGGTCTTAAACTTAAACTTCTTTACTTTGGAACTACCAGGCGGTAAAGTTTTAGGAAATGCAAATTCATCGATTAAAAGTAAAAGTATAACCTTAACACAGAAAAAAACACTAAGAATAAAAACCATTTATCATATGTATTTAAAAAAAACAAAAATGATTTCTAAAAAAAAACAAAATTGCATTTCAACAAATTCTTTTACATCATTTAACTTCCAGCAGCTCTTAAAATATTATCTAGTTAAGTTATAATATATTTTATTAATATGTATTTTATAAGTGTTATTTTAAATATGTTTTAACTGTTTTAATTGTCCTGCAATATGACAAGCCCTTGCTCTGACAACAATTTCAGGGATGATGTTAAAGTGCCTAGCAAAAAGCTCTGCCTTGTCAAACAGCTGTCTTTGTATCAGTTTAAATACTCTGAATTCTGGATCGGATTCAATAATGCCTTTTAAGCAAATCTCTAATATGAAATTGTTGTTGTGTACTTCAGTGAAAAATAACACTTCTTTAGTGAGATCTTTAATATCCCAGGTTAACATTTGATCTACGCGGGAACGCCGGAAGCGGTTATGTGCTACTAGGGTTTTGGGGTCACTGATTACGATGAGAGGGTCAGTTGACCTCCATCACGTTGGGTTCAAGGTCCTTTAAAGGTTAAGTGAAACCATCGCAAAAATCTGAAAAAATTCATGCATATGTGTTTAAGGTCGCTGAATCCGAATCGGGCATTTATTTACTCTTTCAATTTATCTTAGAGGTAATCCAAGGTCATTTTAAAGTGTCCTTGGGATAAAAATGGTAAGTGCGATTCGGGGTCGGCAAAGTGAAATCTGAGGTCAGCTTACCTCCATAAGGTCATGTTCAAGATGATTTGAAGGTTGAGTGAAGAAAATCCCTTGGAAAAATCTGAAAAAATTTATGCATATTTTTGAAGTCGCTAAATCTCAATCCGGCGTTTATTTATACTTTGGATCTATTTTAGAGGTCATTTCAAGGTTATTTTGAAGTGTTTTTGGGATAAAAATGTTAAGTACGATGATGACGAAATGACCTGGAATCTGATCTGATAGAGGTTTACTTGTTCAGTGACATCAAAAGCATTTGCATGGATTTTATTAAATATATACTTTAATGACCCCGAATTCGAAGTCAGCGACCTCAAAAACATATGAATGAATTTTTCCAGAACTTTCCGATGGTGTTTTCTTCACTTGACCTTCAAACAACTTTGAACCTGACTTTACGAAACCCGAAATTGAAAACATACGTACGATTTTTTTTTTTGATTTTTTGAACCGTACTAAACGTGTTTTCAAAAACACTTCAAAATGACCTTGAAATGACCTTAGATGACCTCTGAAAAAGATCCAAAGTGTGAATTAATGCCAGATTCGGATTCAGCGGGTTTTAAAACATTTGCATGAATTTTTTCTTTGGATTTTAAATACTTGACCTTCAAATCACCTTAAACATGACCTTATGGAGGTTAAGTGGCTTCATATTCCCATTTGCCAGCCTCAAATCGTACTTACCATTTTATCCGAAAAACATTTTAAAATGACCTTAAAATGGCCTTGGATGACCTCTAGGATAGATTCAACGTGTAAATAAGCGCCGGATTCGGATTCGGCGACCTTAAGAACATATGCATGAATTTTTCCAGATTTTTTTAATGGCTTTTTTCTTCACTTGACCTTTAAATGACCTTGAACCTGACGCAAATAAAAGCCTTTAAAAAAAACATTTATTTAAAACATTTAAAAATGCTCCTGTATTTATAAAACCGCTACAAATTTCCTATAAAATAATGACCGGGCAAAAGTCCGCACTGAAGTAAAAGTGCTGTTGTTTATTATGCTGTCGTGTCACGCTTTTCAGAACTAACTCGAATTGGCTAAAATGTGGCACATTTAACTATTTAACCTTCAGTGCGTAAAAAGTGAAAAACGAAACATTGCCAAAAATATTGTTAATGTCGGAAATGACACCAGCCGGACAAAATATAGGCCTTAATTAAAATACGTTTACGACACTTAATTGATGATGATATGTCATTTTATATAACCAATACAAATTTTATATAAAATATGTTATAAAATTAATAAGTTAACTATATTTTTAAATTTAATTTTAATTTCCGCTTTTTTTTAATAAAGAGTAGTTGTAGATTAAACAATACTTTTAATATTGTAATTTATTTTACTTTTAAAACATTTTCTGAAAATGACACAAATAAGTATTAATTTTTTTTTTTAGTTTTAGTAATGATTTGGTGCGCAAATCTATATGTTTTGTAAGAGGTGGCCTAAAGAAGGTTTTAAGAATAAAAATTGGAACACCTTAAGCTTTTGTTATTTTGAAGGTTTTATCGACAAGAAATTTAAAAATCATGGAATTTTTTAAATTATATTTAGATTTATTAAAATTCAAAAGGGAGTTAATAATGTATTTCTAATCTTTCGTGTAAAAATGTATCTTTACTTTGTCTTATATATTCGTTATTTTTGCCAAAACAAATGTAAAGAAAACTAGAACTTTTTTACATTCATGTTTTTAGTTAGATTTAATATACAGACATTTATTGGAGTGTGAAGATTTAAGGGTGTAGTGGAGTAAAATTTGGAAGAAAAGTCGCTTAGTTATCGAGAAAAAAAAAACCGGCGTAAAACCCAAAACCCAGATTTGGGATTTTTAATAAGGTAATGGGACACGATTACCATTAAAACATTGTTTTTTTGTGGTCGGGGTTTTTTTTATTTCAAAAAAACCCAAAAAAAAATCTTTTTAAAAAACACGTTTTTTAACTTTCCCTCTCTATCTTTAAAATATTCATGCTATAAATTTAAAAAATTTTTTTAGTTTAAAAGTAGACACAATAGCGTTTCAAACAACGTGCCATTGAAGGATTTTTTTTTGTTAAATTTTTAAAATAGTACGAAACTCAAAATTTTTTTTTTAGGGTAATTTTGGCAATCGAGAAAAAGTTTATTATTGAAAATTTATACATACATGCTGCGAAAAATTGTAGTAATTTTAAAAAGTTTTTAAAAAAAAAATTTTTTTTAGATTCCTTTTATAGTAATGAGTCAGTGAATTTTTTTAACGGCCAAAGTCAAAGATCTTACGGTCCGGTGGAAGTGTAGTAGTTTAAAGTTGTATCAACGGTTTAAACGCAGATCTAAGGCCTGCTTAGGTTGTTTAGAAAAAAAAAAAAAATTAAATACCCAAAACAGGTGGGTAGATTTTTAAACCCATACAAAAATATAATCATTGTTTTTAAATTTCCCCACCTAATTAGTGGTTTATTCATTTTTTTATTGGTTTGGGGAAAGAAAACCCCCCACGGGATTTTTTTTTTTTATTATACATTAAAAACTTCATTTTTTTTTAAACATTTTTAGCAAAAAAAAATTGGGATGCTTTGTGTCTTTTAATTAAATTTGAGAAATATAGTACATACTTAAATATAAACTAGGGCTTCGTTAAAGGTTTTTTTAAACAGGAATATATAATTCTTTTTTCCATATAAAGAGATGATACGAACTTTCTTTGACATGTCTGAATGCTGCAATAAGCAATGTTGCCAGACTTTTTTTAATAATTTTTTATTATTGAAAGGGTTTTTTTTTATATAAAAAAATAACCAGAACTAACAAACAACAACTTTCAAACTATGATCTAGGTCTGGTTAGTTCCGGTTAGGTTTTCCCCGTTAAATTGAAATTTTTTTTTTTTATAAATGCGCCGTTCTGGTCGGTCATGATTAGTGTGGGTTTTTAAAAGGGGTTTTATTTTCCCCAATTATATTTGTAATTGGGTTGAAATTCAAATATTTTTGATTTAATAAAATTATCCTTATGGTAACGGCAAAGTTTTTTTTTATAAATTAATAATTTTCCTTTTCAACACTGTAAAATTTTGAAGGATGCA
>JAHBCN010023364.1:0-12723 GCA_019359885.1 Listronotus oregonensis | reverse complement strand
CGTCATTAGGGAATCATTTGTTTCATTCTAATAAAACGTACATGTACATGTACAAGCTTATCCAAATCATGCATCTACAATTGGTAAATTTGTTACTCGTAAAAAAACAAAACTATTTAAATTATTAAACTCCTTACTAGCAATTTTTATACCATAATTAAAAAAGGGAAAAATTATTGACAATGTATTTTAAAGTTAACAGTAAAATGACATCTTTTAATGGAAACAATGGTATATACTAAAGACAATTAGCCTTTTTTCTCTAGAAGATTTATAAAAGATCCGCTAGGGGCAGCACCGTACAAATAATTTGAATTCCGCAAAGGTACTTAAGTGTCGAGAAGGGGTGGTTCCAGAAGTAGTACCGGTCCAAATATTTTTATATAGCTTCTTTATGACTTTGGGACGATCGTCTAAAAATTTCAAAACGGTATGAGAGTTGGATCGATTCATTTTGAATTTTTTTAACCCGCGGAGGTATTTAAGTGTTGAAAAGGGGTGCTGATAATGTAGTTGAATAGAGTATTCGATTTGCTTCAAAAAAAAACCAGAAGCAATACTCTAGGACCAGTAGAAACGGAGATATTAATGAATGTCAGGCCTATCCTGTCGATCGCCCCACTGTGTGCCGTCGTCCGTCGTCGTATTGAAAGTGGAAGAGGGGAAATTGTTCTCGATCTCTTTTCAATCTGGGGCCATTCCATATGTACCCTACCCTATTGCATTAAAATTGCCATTCAAGCTCTTGCCTTGATAGTATTTGGATATATATATACAGGGGGTCATTGAAATGGTGTAAAAAAATTCGGGGGGTGATAGTAAAAAAGTAGTAAAAAAGCCTATAAGTATGGGGCGGAAAATGCATATTAAGGGAGTTAGGGGCACTAAAAGGGTGAATTTAAAAAGGGTTTTTTTAAAATTTATATTAAAAACAAATAAGATTTCAAAAAAAAAATCCTCTGCCATAAATTTTGACTCTAAATCAAATGGTGATACTGAAAAATTATTTGGAAAATCGGAAAGGGTAGTTTTTGCAAGGGTGGGGGGTTTTTCGTGAATAATTTTTTTCAGGATATTTTTTCGCAACGTGGGTTCATTTTTTGAAAACTACATACTTTTTCCTATCAAAAAGGTATTTGTTGCACATCGCCCAGAGCGATGGTTTTCGAGAAAATTGAAGGCAAAAAGTTTGTCGATGGGTTGCTAACTGGTTAATCAACATAAATTTATGAATGTTATGGCGTTTCAAAAGAACCCAAATAATTAATTGAAAAATTAAAATTTCATTTTTTTTAAAAACATTTTATTGCTTTAAAAACGAAATAAACTGAATACCAAAATTCCTTATTAAAATAATGTCCCTTAATTAATCATAGTAAATGTTCAAAGTGACCACCATTCATTTCAATGCAGACATCTGCTCTTCTTCTCCACGATCTGCGTACCCTGTGGAATATCCCAGGTGTTGTACTAATTTGATTGGAACAGTCAATAATGCGTTGCCGTAGTTGCTCTTCAGTATTAATCGGCACTGAGTAAACCAGAGTTTTCAAGTGGCCCCAGAAGTAGAAATCTAGTGGATTAAGATCTGGTGATCTTGCTGGCCAAGCTTGTGGACCACCACGTCCTATCCAACGCCTCTCAAAAACTTGGTTCAAATGATTCCTCACCGCTAGCGGAAAATGAGCTGGTGCACCATCATGCATAAAATACATGATCTGCCTCTGTGCTATGGGAAATTCGTCCAAAAGTGCTGGTAGATCATGTATTAGAAAATTAAGATAACTTTGACCATTTAGCCTAAAATGTTTATTAGTATAAGAAATAAGTGACTTTTCGAAAGGTGTAAAATTAACCTACCTCAGGGGTAGAAAAAATGGTCCAATAAGTCTATCGCCAAGAATTCCCGCCCAAACGTTAACTGAGAATCGAATTTGGTATCGACTTTCCACAACAGCATGAAGATTTTCATCAGACCAGTGATGTGTATTATGGTAATTGAAAATTCCATTTCTTGTAAACGCAGCTTCATCCGTGCATAAAACATTTGCCAAAAAAAGGGGTTCTTGTGCGAGTTTTCTTAATAACCAACGACAGAAGATGACTCGAGCGGGATAGTCTGCCGGAGCAAGAGCTTGTACCCTTTGGATGCGATATGGATACAGGAGTTGAGAATGAAGAGTAATCCACACAGAATGGCGACTCACGTTTTCCCGCACTGCAATTCTCCTTACCGATATCCCCGGATCTTCCTCTACATGTGCTAAAATGCGCTCCTCAACATCAGGTGTACGTACCGTCAAATTACGGCTACGGTCTTGGTTTCTAGGTTCAAATGAACCTGTATCTCTTAGGCGCTGATGAATTCTCGCAAATATCCGGTGAGAAGGTGCCCTGCGATTTGGATATTTTTGGACATACAAGCGTTTAGCTAAAAGACCGTTTCCATTCGCTCTTCCATAAATAAAATGCATATCTGCCAATTCACTCACAGTGTATTCCGTAATTTGTCAAATTTTACGTTTACGCACACTTCAACAACAATAATCTGACAAAAATATTTGTGAACCAGAACATGTTTTTTGCGTACATGCGAAATAAATAAAGTGATAAGACCGCATACCTTCAATGAATCAAATAAATATGCATTGAATAAGGAATTTTAGTATTTGGTTTATTTCGTTTTTTAAAGCAATAAGAAGCAACCCATCAGAGCAAACTTTTTACCTTCAATTTTCTCGAAAACCATCGCTCTGGGCGATGTGCAACAAGAGTACCTTTTTGGTAGGAAAAAGTATGTAGTTTTCAAAAAATGAACCCACGTTGCGAAAAAATATCCTGAAAAAGTTATTCACGAAACAACCCCTACCCTTGCAAAAACTACCTTTCCGATTTTCCAAATAATTTTTCAGTATCACCATTTGATTTAGAGTCAAAATTTATGGCACAGGATTTTTTTTCGAAATCTTATCTCGTTTTTTAAGCCTATAATTTCAAAAAACCGTTTTTTAAATTCACCCTTTCAGTGCCCCTAACTCCCTTAATATGCATTTTCCGCCCTATACTTATAGGAACTTTTTTTACTATTTTTAGGAGTACTATCACCCCCCCAATTTTTTTACACCATTTCAATGACACCCTGTATATAACAGTCATTCTTTACACTTTTTTTTCTTTTGTAAAAGTGGTGATCCACAATGATTTTAAAGCTGGTAGTAAGCCATTTATTAAGGAATATCCACAAAATCGCTGGTCACGGTTGATATATATCTTTAATATAAAAAAAAAACATTCAAGTGCAGTTTGCATACTAGAATATGTGAATTGTAATAAAGTATATTTTATCCTTACAAATATATGATATCATATATCATATACAAATATCATATATCGGGTGTTGCTCCGCCGAGCGGGACATAGGGAATCCCATGTAAATTTTGAAGTAGTCAAATGTTGGCTCCCCTAATTATTTTAGAAAAAAATGCTATTAGGATTTATTGAAGAGCACAATAAGTTCCACCCAAAATGAAAATTTGAGCATTTTTCAACCAACCAGTAAAGAGTAAACTGCTTAAATACTTCTGCAACGTAGTATCTCATTTTGCACCCTGTACTCTAGAAATCAATAATAAAAACACCATATCGATTTATCAGTGACAATTTAGATCATTAATTTATAATGTCATTGCCAAAACTGAACAATTTTATACGAGAATTTCAAAAAGAATCCTAGCATTTCATTTTAGTTTACAGCTAATTCCAACACATGCACTCACAGTTACGCAAGACAATAAAACAAATGTGTCTACATTTAGAAATCAATTTATGACGAAAATATCAGGATTTAATCAAATGCTCAAATATTCCTCCATTAACTGCTAGACAATAACCCAAACGATTATAAAACTCATTTCTTACGTTGGCTAGTTGGTACATCGATATTCTGGCACATTCAGCGGATATAGCATTCCTTAGCTGGTCTTAATTTTCATATTTTTTATTGGTATAAAGCTTAGTTTTTTAATGTCCCCATAGAAAAAAATCGTTTGGCGTAAGATCCGGAGACCTGGCTGGCCAAGATATTGCGTGGTTCGGGCCTATGATGTCGTTATTAAATGCGTTGTTCAAGCATTCGCGCACAGCTCTGGTACTGTGTGCTGGGCAGCCATCCATTTGATACCAAATCTCTTGATTTTCACGAGAAAGTTTGTTCAAAGCAGGCAGAATTTGTTCCTCTAAAAGTTTCAGAAAGTACTCCGCATTCAAATTTTGGTCAAGGAAAAATGGTCCAAAGATATGGTGGCCGAAAATTCCCGCCAAAACATTATTTTTTTGTGGATATTGAGTCCTTGTCTCAACAAATCGATTTTGGTTTTCGGTACTCCAGTACCGGCAATTTTGAATGTTGCGTTCGTTGTTGAATGTAAAAGTGCATTCGTCAATAAAGCAAATATTTTGTAAAAAACCTCTGTCAGTGCTTGTCCTCTCCATCATCTCAAAGCAAAATTCCTGTCGTCGTATTTCGTCTCCGTCTCCTAATTCTTGGTGTCTTTCGTACTTGTAAGCGTGGTATTTACATCTTTTTAAAATTCGAGATATTGTGGTGTGGTCTTGTCCAGTAATGTCCCCCAGTTGTCTCGTGCTAATGTTTCCTTTGGCCTCCTCTACACAAAGTATTACGTCTAAATCCCTCTGGTTTTGTGCAATTTGTCTCTGATTTTCACGTCGATTTTCTTCACATTTGCAATTATTGATTACTGTGCCTGTAGTTTCAAATTTTTTTATCTATTGTCGATTTACTTGGTATTGGCCTATTGGGAAAATAGGCTGCAAACATGTCCGAGACTCTTCGATAACTATTTCCCTGATAAAACCATTTTATAATAGTAATTTTTTCTTGATTTGAGTAGTTCAATATTTAAAAATGATGTGACATTGATCTGACAACTTGAGAGTAAGAGATTAAATAATTTTTCTGGTATTTTATTATAAACTTCTAATAATACAGGGCGCGTAAGAAGATAGGAGATTCGTAACTTATTTTAGCATTTATCTCTTAGCTGGCGGACTAAGAAGAGCTGAAATTTGTACACTGGGTACAACTTTTCGTGCTCTTTAAAAAATCCTAATAATATTTTCTTCTAAAATAATTAAGGGAGCCAATATTGGACCACTTCAAAATTTACATGGGATTCCCTATGTCCCGCTCGACGGAGCAACACCCGGTATATATAACGTGCCATCTATTGTTAACTTTACGAAAACCCTTTGGTTGATTTTGACAAATTTTTCGCCGTGTAACCAGCTCTTTGAATTGGCCAATGGGGTGTCATTTTGTTCTTCTGGTTTTGATTTCGTTATTTTCAATGCCCAGATTAAAGTTCAGGACATTTAATATTGCAATATTTAATTTCAGTATGGGGTCCAGTACACTCAAGAATGTAAGAAGACTTCAAAATAAAATTATTAAATGTATTCATAAATTACCATATCTTGAACCAACAATTAATTTATATAAACCAAATATATATATATATATATATATATATATATATATATATATATATATATATATATATATATATATATATATATATATATATATATATATATATTATATATATATATATATATATATATATATATATATATATATATATATATATATATATATATACAGTGTGTCCGCGTGCACAAGAGGGAAACATTTTTTATTATGCATTTTACGACAAAAAATTATTTTTTATAAAAAGTTCTGCTTGTCAAAAAAATAAATTTACGATAATTAAATTTTCGATAAGATGTACAGGGTCTTAAGAAATTAGAAAACCATGAAAATGCTTTAAGAGAAAAGTACCATTATTTATTATTTCAAACAAAAATTTTATGAAAAAAAGTTGTTTATAAACTAACATAAAGTCTAAGTACAAATTTAGAAATAAAAAGTCAAACTTTCAACCTTACAATACCAGAGCTAGGATTCTGTAAAAATATAAGAAAAGAGAATGTTAAAATGGGGATCGCTTGTCCGTGTTGCCCTTAAGGGTAACTTATAAGTTTGTCACTGTTTCGAAAGAGATAGAGAAAAGGAATGCCAAAAAATTTGCTTACAGAATCTGGCCCAGACTTTTTTTATGGGGTGCCTTAAAACAAAAGGATTTTTTACAAAATCTTCCACATAACACAGAAATTACAGCGCATACAAGAAGCAATAGATGAACTGAATATGCCGTGAATAATCCGTAAAGTTTACCATACATTTTTTAGGTTAGCAGAAAAGGAAGTTGAGGTGTATTTAGACTTGATGTTAGTTTATAAACAACTTTGTTTCATAAAATTTTTGTTAAAAATAATAAATAATAGTACTTCCCTCTTCAAGCATTTTCATGTTTTCTAAATTTCTTAACACCCTGTACATCTTTACAAAAAATTTAAATATTGTAAATTCATTTTTTTGACAAGCAGAACTTTTTATAAAGAATGTATTTTTGTCGTAAAATGAATAATAAAGATATTTTCTTTCATGTGCACTCCATCCGCGGACAAACAGTATATATATATATATATATATATATATATATATATATATATATATATATATATATATATATATATATATATATATATATATATATATATATATATATATATATATATATATAGTCGTGACTGGCTAGTTAAGAAAAAAATCAGGAGGTTATTGGGGGTGCAGTCATAAAATTAATGGCCAGTTTTAAAGATGAATTCTTTATTGAGTTTGTCAAGCATTCAAGAACAGTTTCTTCCCCCGCTCAGTGATGCCAGTCAGGGAGTTTAATAAAAAAGTTCTTTGACGTTTAAGACCGTTACGTTTTGTTTTCCAGCCATGTAACTATTAAAGAAAATCGCTAAAACAAGATTGTCCCCATGTAATTATATTTTTTAAGTTAAAAATTAAGTAAAACACCATCTTATGTCTGACTTTTGAGTATGAGGTTTCTGCCATTTTCTGATTTGAATCTCCTGTTTAATTAAAAAATTGGCATTGGTAAGATAACTTTAGATAACATATTTTAGGGATAATTTGTAAAACCTAAAATTGTTTTTGAAGATGTTCTAAGGAAGGGAACAAACTGTTCTTGAAAGCTTGACAAACTCAATAAAGAATTCATCTTTAAAACTGGCCATTAATTTTATGACTGCACCCCCAATAACCTCCTGGTTTTGAATATTATATATATAAATATATATATATATATATATATATATATATATATATATATATATATATATATATATATATATATATATATATATATATATATATATATATATATATATATATATATATATATATATATATATATATATATATATATATATATATATATATATATATTTTTTTTCGCCAAAATCTCATTTGGCATTTTCGATGCTGATAGCTAGCTTCGAGGTCAATTGCTATTTTCGAAGCTATCAGCATCGAAAATGCCAAATGAGATTTTGGCGAAACGTCTGCAAACTCCAAACAAAAGAAACAACGAACGGATGTACTCCCGGAAAAACAACTCACATTTTTCCATCCGTGAAACTATACAAATTAAAAACACCTTCTTAATTTGTATAGTTTTATTTATTTCCAGAAATTAAAGATAAAAATTCAAGTATCATACTTTAAAATATTAATTACCACATGGGCATAATACTAGACAAACAGATTTATTACAAACAATCCAAATTAAAAGTTTCGGAATGAGATCAATACTCTATAACGGGATAAAAATGTATAATAATCCACCAATAAGAATTGAAAAAATAAAAAAATATTACTGTTTAAAGTGCATATAAAAATATCTAAAATTAATTTAACCGTTTTATTAACGAGTTATTGTTAGTGTTAATTATTGTTAAATTATTGTTTTTTTTTTTTGTTATTATATGGTTGACAATTAAATAAATAAATAAATAAAATAAATAGGTACGTACTATTACAAAAAATATATTAATAATAAATTTAACTATACCTATCTTCAAGTCCAAAAATGATTGTTAAAAATAAATAACAGATTTTATTATTTTCTTAGTAAATAAATTTTACACATACTGTAATTATAGAAATAATAAAAATGAAAAAACATTTTTGAAAACCAGATGACCTTGCGCAGCACGGAAAATAGAGGAAATCCTTAGCCTGTTTTCCTCGTCATTTCAGTGAAAGTGAGCGAACATGTCGTACGAAACCGACGGTGTTGCAAAAATATTTAATAATAGAATAATAAAATCTGAAATTGGTTAAAAACAATTTAAAATCATAAAACTTAAATATTAATAATGTTCCAGTCAGTGTTCCGAATTTATTAAATGCTACATAGAAATATAACAGAAGTTTATTTCTGCTGAGCACAAGGTAAGCGAAAATCAATAGATTAGACAGGGAAGTTAAGAGTTTTTTGGCAGTTGATTTTTTTTTAATTATATGAAGCTTTTTTAGCTTAGATTTGGCACTGACATTTAACTCGTTCATGTTTATTTGTAAGTTAATCGTAAGTAAATAAAGTTTAAACTTAAAGTATGAATGTCATGTGAGTATAACCCACTTTAATATAATAAAATTAGAGGCATACTATAAAGGTGGAACTAGTTTTAGACTAGGCAAGTCTTGAGCATAAAATGCAATGAAATATACATTACGCAATTGAGATCACTTTGCACTAAATATGTTTTCTCAAAATATTTAATTTAAAAATGGTATTCCAAGCATAAGAAATAATGAGAAAAATGTTTTTATAAGAAAAGATATTGGCTGTAAGGAAACAATTTCTACCAACAATTTATGATTGATTATGGTTTTAATCAAGGCCGTAGCCAGTGGGGGGGGGTCAGGGGGTCAGAACCCCCCCCCCGAAATTTTCACAAAAGAAAAAACTATGAATACAAAGAAGTACTACCACATATTTCTTAATATTATAATATTAAGAAATCTGTGCTACTACTATAGTGAATAATTTTGGTAATCCTAGGTTTTGAGGCGGAAAACAAAACATTGAGTACAAACGCGTGCGGACAGCGATGTTCAGTTTTAGTTTGAGAGTATCGTAGGTTGCAGCGCAAGGATCGCGGTTTTACAATCTGAGTTGCAGTATCTTTTAATATTATACAGGGTAACCCAACGAAAAGCTTGCATCCCTATTTGTGACTCTCCTGGTATATTTTGAAAAAAACTTTCGGACACGTCAATTTTGATTTCTTCATCTATAGCCGTAAAATACAAGGTTGGTCCAAAAAGAAGTTTTTGCCTTGTGCTTTAGATTTTTAAATGGATACCTCCATTTTTTTTTTAGTTCTCCAAAAACTTTATAACTTTTGTTAATAAAGTTTATACCTATCTTCGATCGTGGTAAAGCTATTTACAATTATAATAAAATTCCAGAAAAAGTGATAATAAGGAAATATATCGTAAAAATATAAATAAATTAGTTTCCATAGTAACAAGACTTTAAAATTAAAAACAACCCTCCTAGAATTAAAAAAAAACAAAAAGCAACCTACAGTCATACGCAAATTAAAGGTAAAGTAAAAATTAATTTTCTATTAAGTAGGTGGTAATAAATGCTGAAAGTGTTGTCCATTTACCTCCATGGAACAATACATATTTTTTTCATATGTGTTTCTCAAATTTTCAAGCATGTATGAAATTATTTTTCTACGTTCAGCCGTAATCCGCTCCCGAAGATCTTAAATAGAATCTAACTTCGTACTAAATCTTTACTTTTCAAATAGCCCCAAAGAAAGTAATCTAAAGAACTTAAGTCCGGAGATCTCGGCGATCACTCAATGGGGCCTCGTCTGCCGATCCATTGATTCGGAAAATGCGTGTCCAAAAACTATCGTACTGAAGCCACGTAGTGCGGTGGTGCACCATCTTGTTGGAAATAAATATCATTTTCATTAGAATTAACGGTATTTTCTATTATTTCGGTAATTCGTGTTTCTATTGTATTTTCTAACATGTCCAAGTACGTCTTGCTCGTCAAGTTTCTAGGAATAAAGGAAGGTCCTACAATATGATTTACGAAAATGCCGGCCCACACATTTATTTTTTCAGGAGATTTCGGTTGTACCTCTCGAAACAGATGTGGATTTGAGTCACTCCAATATCGACAATTATTTCTATTTACATCACCATGTAAATAGACCGTACACTCATCAGAGAAACAAATATTAAATAACATGATTGCATTGTTGATTAAAAGTTGGGACACAATCGTCTTCATGAAGCTCATGGACAAGTTTTATCTTATACGGGTGAAATTAATTGTCTTTCAAAATTCTCTGTGCTGTTAAGCATGTAAATCCTAAAGAAGTAGCCAGTCCACGAGTGCCTTGGGTGTCGTCAAGTGCTACGTGTTCTATCACTGATAATTTTGCGACTTCATTTCTAACTGGTCGATTTTTTAATGGCGATTACGGCGAATATTAGATAAAGATCCAGTTTCTTCAAATTTTCTCATTAATTAGCCACATCCCAAGCAGCAATTTTAGTCGTTGCTACCACGCCGCGACTATTGTTGGGAACTCTAAAGTTGTGATTACTAGTGACGGGAACGTTGTCGCTACGGTCCCATTACGTACCTACGACCAAAATGGGGAACATTTTGAAGGTGATAATTTCGTAAAATTTACTACCTTTGAACTTATACCGATACGTCGCACTTACGTTCCAACTACGTGGCGGGGACGTAGCGCCGTGATCACCGCTACCCAAGCCGCTACTTTATAAAATTTGTTCCTGCCTACTTTACTTGGCGTATTTGCCTTTTCTTTGTCTTACATATTCAGAAATAGTTTAATAGCATCTTCCGTCGTTATTCAGCCTCCTTAACTATAATGGAAGTAATATTTTTATGTTTAAGTAAATATTTGCTTGTAGGGGTACAAAAAAACTTTGCTTTTCTTTTAATTATTTGATTTTAGTTTCGCTTTTATTTATGTTTTTTAAAATTTTTTGACGACTTCATAATTGTAATACTATAAGCAAATTAAAATAAATGTAATGGCGTCCTACATTTTGTCAGTAAATATGGCGCCCTTTTACAGAAATTCCTTCTAAGTGGTATTTACTACATATGTTTTGAAAGATTTGACTTTACTGTTAGTAGCGGGCCAATTTTATCACTTTAAATATTATTACCATTAGGTGGAATATTTGTTTAAATATTTCAAACTAATAGTGCGATAACTACATACCATCTCAAAATTCCCAAGCCACGATAAATTCCCATTGTCACTATCAAGTTCCAATTGGAACTTTAACCTTAATTAATTTGGCATTGTAGCGTTTTGTGCGGGCTGCTGTATTTTAACCTCAAAAAAGCCATAAACGTTCGAACACCAAGAAGTACTCTAACGATTTGTGCCGACAACGGGGAATATTTTCGTCTCTATAAAGTGACCCTTACATTAACGTGATTTTGTTAAATAATTGGAACTTTTTAGTAATTTTAGAAAGAGTGGGTAGTAAAAATTACTGTAAAGTAGTTTTCGTATAGAAGGGACTTAATTTTACCTTAAATATTACTAATAGTAAAACTTTGAAGGAATTTTAAAAGTAGAACAATCGTAGTTACTTTTAATGCTACCATAAAAGTAATAAAACTTTGTGATTTACCGGTAACAGAACAAAGTTATAGGACCATCGAATATTACTTTAAGGTCTTTTATAAAAGTTATTTTACATAGAACAGTCTCGTACCAAAAACTTCAAAAGCTACCTAGAAGTACGAAACTATTAGGTTCCAAATCGTAGTAATAATAACTACAAAATTACCAAAAAAGTCTAAATAAGAGTAGGAAAAACTTTAAAGTTTTTAGTGATAATTACGTAAAAACAACTTATTCGAAGTTCCGATCTCGGTTTCCGCTACTTTGATGCTTCTTGGGATACTCATCGTTAATATTTTTGTCTGAATGTAATGCATTAAAAAACCGGACAGTAGCTTTTGTAATGCCCCCATTTTAATAATAGAGTAATTATTTTTACCTTCTGAACTGAATAAATTATTGTTTAATATTTATCAGAACTAGGTAAGTTTACAATTTGAAATCAAAGACAAAGTTTTCCTATGACATATGATGACACTGATGCTATATGTTTTCTTGATGGTATCCATGATTATTATTTTTAGCCATGCAATCGATTATTTTCAGTATTGAGTTGTTTCAAATTTTAACATAAACTTAAATAACTTTACAACGATTAAAGATAGGTATAATTTTTATTATCAAAAGTTACTAAAAACGTCATAAGAACCAAAATTTTAAAAAATTGGGGTTTAATTTAAAATCTTAATTAATGCAATATTTATTTTTAACACCCTGTATTGTACGGCTATAGATAAAAATGCTCCCCAAGAAAAAAAAACGGCCGAGGTTTTTCCAATAATACCAGGAGTCAAAAATGGGTGCGATACCCCGACACAAAGGCTAACCCCCAAAAATTGTTCCTGGCTACGGCTTTGGTTTTAATGTGCCTAAATTTAAAAAAAAAATTACAAAGTACTATTAAATTTATGCTTGCTTGTTTAAACACTGATATTTTCGAAATTTTATTTTAAAAATTCTAACTAATTTCAAAATCTATGCATGGGATATTTGAAGATTTGGAGAATAACGGAAAACCTTAATTTTTATGTTAAACAAAGGCTATTAATTTTTCATATAAAATAAAAACCTAGGGATAAGGTT